>JAODAC010007195.1:0-37902 GCA_027575185.1 Mimaenictus wilsoni
TAATGTGAATTAATAAAGTGATTTTAGTGTGAATTTATTTAATAATAAATTCACACTAGTGGGGTGTCCACCCCGGGGACTCAAACCCCGTCCGACTGCGTGATAGACCGAAACCTTACCAACTGAGCTGCCCAGGTGGGCTATTGAGTTAAATTTTGAGGCAAAACAAAAATAAAACTCAAAGTTAGAATTTTGCTGAATTGTCAACTTCACGGAGTTACAATGTGGTACTTTTTAATATTTGCAGTAAATTTTAGCGCAAATCATATATAAAGCAGACATAGATTTTTTAAATATATTTATAACTTACTTTTAAATATTTTTTATTACTTTTAAATAGCGTCGACTACACGGTACAAAATAATAGAATTAAGAAACATTTGATCATTTACTCAAGAAATTCTGAGTCTCAAAATTCAAAGATTAAATTTAGTTTTAGCAAAACGTAAACACAGAAGGCTTAGAAATATTATGAATGTGAATGTGTTCATATTAAAGGAAAGTAACGTCGACTGTGTCTTACCAATTGGCATTATTAAAAAATAGGTTTTTCCTCTTTGAAAGAAATTCTATCTCTCAAAATTCAATCGCCAATTTAATCTGGATGCTATTTTCTGACAATACAGCCTGCACTAAACAAAATAACATTATAAAGAGAGATGTAATACCAAAATAGAAGACTTAGAATTTTAAAATTCTGAATTTAGTCACAACTTTTATACAGAAATGCCGTCGGTGCTAAACACTATAACTCTATCACGAGACATAGTTGTCTCGTTTAACTAAATAAAATTTAGGCAAAATACAAAAACAGTAGACTTAGAATTTTTCTGAATATGTTTATAACTCATTTTAAAGTGCTATCGACTTCAATAATATCAAAATAATACTACCAAGAAACATACTTGTATAATTTTTCTAAAAATTCTAAGTCTTAAAAATTATAACTTAAGTCACTTTGTGACTAAAAAACTATTTGGTTAATTGAAAACAGAATCCGTGCCATAAATTACTTCTCAGTAAAAAGTTGACATCAATTAAACTCTTTTTTGAAAGTGACTTAAGTATAGTAATAGATGTTAATTGTGATGAACCTATCGACCACCTCCCAATTCATCTAACAGCTCAATGTCTCACTCAATATGTTTATGATTTGTTATTAATTGAGACTTAAGTCATATAAGAGTCATGCAGTGAAGATACTTAAGTGTCGTTTAGCATTGACCTGCTTATTCCTATGTTTTTGTAAATTGCAATCATTTCGCAAAGCGGCGTGCGACTGAATACGCCGCAAATAATTTGATTGGACATTATCTGCATTTATCTGACTTAAGTCAAAATCAAATGTAAACAAACGCACGAGATTTTTTTGGGTTACAGTCAAAATCATCTTAACATTGAACTGATTTTTTACTGATAAAATTTGGGTTGACAATTCATTGATAATAAATGATTAGACTTAAGTCATTAAGTCTTATGACTTAAGTTTAAAAGATGTTTCTGGGTTAAGTAAATACTATTTGCATATTCAAGGTCGATTCCGATATTTCTCGACAATTTTATAAATTGTTTAGTTTTTTATCTTGTGATTAATTTTAATAACTTGAGTCATGTAATTTCAAAAAAAAAATACTTTTTTGTCATTGTAAATGTGTTTAAACAACTTGACTTAACAACAAACAGCAATTTTAATCAAGGATGGAGGAAATTGATTAATCGCATCTGTTTTTGCAGGCTTTTAACGCAACCGCACTTACCGGCCATCAGCGACGACTTTGTCTATCTGTTTCTGCACGCCTGCTATTATGACTTAAGTCGGACCAAATACACCATCGAGAGATACTTCACACTTCGGACAAAGACACCGAGTTTGTTTGAGAATCGTGATGTTGATTCTCCTACAATACGTACATGTATGGAAATTGCGTAAGTTTTTTTTTCTTATGCTTTACTTAAGCTACCTAGTCTGTGGTTAACTAATCTAATTCCCAACCTATGAACTCCAACCTAAACTCCAACTTCAAACTTACCTGATCTAACTACCAACCTAAAGCCCAACCCAAAACTTAACTAACATAAGCATCAACATAAACCCCAACGTCACCCTGAATGGCCTACTAGCCATACCTTACCTAACCTGACCGGCAACCTTACTCCCAAACTGAGTACCAACCTAAGTAACTCCTAACTTCAGTCCTAACTTACAAATCCCCACCCTAATCACCTACCTTTACGCCAACTAACAAGCAGCCCGCACTTAATCACTCCAAACTACCTAACCTAAGCGCCAGCCTACCCCCAACTTCAGGTTAACCCACTAATTTATAGCCCCAGTCCTAACTCACTAACTCCCACGCCTCCAACCTTACGCCAACCTACTGCCCCGCAACCTCAGCGTACCTAACCCCGAACCTCTGGCCCGACTTATAAATCCCCCAGCTTAACCTTCAACTTAACTCGCAATCTCAACCCCAACCTACTGTCCTTACCTAACCTAAGCGCCAGCCAAACCCCCACCTAATCCCCAACCTCACAAAACCTACTAATTCCTAACCTAACCATCAACCTAACTCCTGACCTCAGCGCCAACCTACTATCCCCCACAGTCAGTACCAAGCTAGAAGGTCCCAAAGTCAGTAACTTACCTCCCACAGGTTCATCGAGTCTCAACTCCTTTCATTGGGGTGAAGGGATTCCATCCCTTTTAACCCCCTTCTTTCCCGCTCATTTCCCACCTTCAAAAACCCATTCCATCACCTACTACTACTTCATCTAACTGATCCCATCACTTACCATTAAAAAGGTCATTGAAAACAAAGGCAGTTTTTTTAAATATATTAATCAGTTAAACCGTTTTATGATTATTAGAGGTCGTTGGAAAATAAGGTCGAAAAGGAAATAGTAATAAAAAAAATAGTTACATTAGACAATCAGCTCAGCTTCATTTCTTGCCCTTCTTGTCTTCGTCCTCTTTTTGCTGCAAATCCTGCAAGAGTTTCTGTAGTTCCTGCTTCTTCGCTTCGGCCGCCTTCTTCAACTCTAGCAACGTTTCCTCCCTTTTCGGACCTATACGTCCATCAGCGGCCGAGGCGGCAAGCTCCTTCATTTTGGTCAGCTGCTCCTTCAACTCCTTTACCTTCTCCTTCACATCCGGCAAAGGCGAGGCAGCGCCCAGCGCCACTTGCTCCAACTTCTGGAGGGCATCAGGCAAGTTTCTATTGCGCAGCTTACCAAAGACCAGCGCATGCACTTGCTGGACATCCTTCTTCAGCTGCTTGATTTCGGCAATGCTGCCCACCCTTTCAGATTCACGTATAATGCGATCCAACAAGGGGGTCCAGTGGCGCTTTGAGGCTTCCACATGATGTTTACTAGCACCCCTCACTTGGTTTCTGTCGAATTTTGCTCGAGTTAATAGACGCTCCTCGGTACGTTTGATGTGTCTGTCGAGGGAATCCCGTGCCTTTATGAGCAGATCCAGTTGGATGCGCATCATTGTGTTGAAGTTCTGCTGAAGCTGAGTGTCAGCCACACTTCCCAAACTGCTAACCTTGGTAGATAGCGTTTCGATAGCCTTATCTATATGGTGTAGGAGTTGTTCACAGTCCTCCAACTCGCTCTGGATTAACTCCAGGGCAGACTTGGCAAGTACACAATGAGTTTCAAAGCCCGATTCAACTTCCAGTGCTTGGAATTTCTTTGTAGAGTCCTTGCTACCAGCCTTAGAACCGGGGAAGATCCTGACTAGATAGCCAGCAATCGTATTAATCATACTCTGTTTGCTAGTCTCCATTTCAGGCTTCTTTTCAGATTCCACCGGAGGTAGTCCTTCTTCTGTCTTACCCTGACCGACATTTTCGGTAGTCTTTTCAGTTCTGACAATGGCTTCCTGGCTAACGGCCGACTTACCACCATGAAGAATCATATTGTTTAGGACACACTCAATCATGTTGACTAGTCTATAGAGGACCACAAATGCACAATTTAGGACAAAGCTATCTCGCAGTTCTTGTTTCCAGGGAACCAAGCTGGGTATCGAATATGGAATCACACTGGCACCGATAAAGGGAGGCTTCCCACCTTTTTTCTGCTCTTCCTTGTCTTTGGGCATTAGCGAACAAATTTGGTCAGGATTGTTCCGAACTGTGTCGCCCACAATCATCTTCTTAGATTTCTTCATACACTTTTCATGGGTCCAACAAAGTTCCCTCTGAGTGACATCCCGATAACCCTGCACCTTGGGATCCTGCTGGTCGGCGAGCAGCTTCATAGTCCGTTTGATCTTGGCAGACCACTCTCTTCTTGCCTTAGGTCCTTCCGCGTTGGCTTGGTAGTTGTAGTCGTAATTTGGTATAATCTCGACGCCGGGGGCAGTCAGTGCCGGGGCATTCGGGTCCTTGAATGTAGGCAGTTTCCCTCTTGGCAACTCCGTATATCTGGGCTGCAAGCGCTTCACTTGGCGTCGGCGCCTTAGGCGTGCCTGATGATTCCACTTGAGGGCTAACTCCTCGAAGCACTCGCGCTCCTCGCGCGCCTTGATGACTGCCAACTTCACCTTATTGCACTGGGCCAATTGCCCGAAGTTGATCTTCTCGTGGACGACTAGAAACAGCCATAAAATTCATTAATACTAAAGAGACCCTGGTAGGTAAGGGACCTACCTGACTGGAGATTCTTAAGATCACATAATTCTTCCTCTTTCATCTTCTGGAGGCAACGCTCCCGGGTACGTGCTTGCTCCACCATCTGACAAGCGAGTCGCTGATTGGCCGCACGCTTCAGGGCAGCACGAGAGATCCTGGAAGGCGGGTCCACGAAATCCAAATCCGTCGGACACTCGTCAATCGGCAGCGGCTTGCGATACAGTTGCGCATAGAAAGTGTCCTTCTTACTTGGATACAAGTAGTCGTCCAGAGTCTGAGCAAAGGTGGTTACCTCCATGGGAACAGGTTGGCAGCAAGCCCCAAACATGGGCTTCGCTTGAGTCCCACATATCGGTTCCGGAGGCTGAAACACCTCCGGGCCTCGCCTGCGTGGCTCCCCCGATGGGAAGAGATCTTCGAAGGTCTTATCCCTCAGGTCCCGGCACGGTTTAGCACCCGTCCAGACAAGAGGTTTCCGGAGGGGTGTTACTTTCCGATGTCGACACTCACAATCACAGTCGTCCTCGGTCGACATATTGGCCCTGGATTGAACGAATGCATTTTGACACTTCTTAAACAGATCCATAGTAGAGGAATTACACCTGACCCCCTCTGAATGGAGATACCTCTTCATAGGCTTAAAGTCTATGCTCCTTAAACTCACGCCATCATCATTCCTTCCAATGGCCTTCGCCTGAAAGACCAAGGTGTTGGGTTTCTCACCTTTCATACTCTTGATGTACTTCAGTAACTCCCTCTGCATTTCATGGGGTAGGGTGTGACTTCCCTTGCAGGACTGCAGGGTATAGAGTTTGATCTCACTCACAGGACGCGCTGGAGGCTTCACAGATACTTTATTGGACATGGTCAATTTGCGAATATCTTCAGTTATCATCTCCACTGTGTCCCTCTTCTGCTCTAGCTCAACAGCGCGATTGGGAGTAGTAGTAATCTTTGTTACCATGGGACCTTCATGTGCATTCTTCAAGTCAATTTCCAGAACAATTTTCTCAGCTTCAGCCGGAACGTTAAGCACAGTCTTGTGGCATTGTCCATTCGTACGGATCAGAACTTCACTACCACATTCCAAGGTCTCAGTTTGAAGAGGAGTTATCATAGGACGCACTTCCTCAGTGGCCCATTCACCAGCACCGAGCACAGTTCTCTTAATACTTTTTGTCGGAACAGGTTGAGTCATTGCCACATATTTCTTACCATCCTTAGACCAGATGTCCTCCAGGCTATGCATGTCCCCAGTGGGTTTAATCTTCAACTCGAGCTCATCAACGTTCATTTCCTCTCTGGGTGTAGCCTTCACCCTGCTGGAAACAGGGGCTTCTCCTGGTTCAAACAAAGGTGTCGATTCCTCTCGAGAGGAATGCTTGGAGGAGGCTGGTTTCGAAGGTACTGAGGAAGACGTTGAAGCCGTATCCAGATTAGTATCAGCCATTTCATAAATCAATCCAGGATTTTGGTCGTCTTCAGATAATTGCTTAGAGGTCAGCTCTTGGACTTTTCTTTTTCGTGCTGATAGTTGTTTTGAAGATGTTGTGGAAACAGTATCGTCAGGTGTGGCTAATAGGGCGTATTCGCCAGAAGGTAATGAAGTCATGGACACAATTGTCATGGGTATAGATCGGGAGCCCTTTTTCGAGAAATCCTTCGATGCCACAGACTCGTCATCACGGTTCGCATAAATGGAATCTGTTTCTACTTTCTCGTAGATCAATTTAAGTGGTTTACCTTTAAGTGGCACTGTCGAGGCTGTGATGATTTCCACAGGAACAGATCTTTGAATTACTCTCCTTGAATCAGCTGAGCTGATTGTCAGGTTATCACCTGACGGAGGCCTGGAACCTACTCGCATTGAGAGGTTATCAGCAAACTGTTTGAACTTCTCAGAAACCTGCTGGGAAGCAGTCGATCCCATAGAAAGACTGGGTTCATAATAACCATCAGGAAGCTGTGATGTTTTCAGACCTGGCATCTGCGCATTGGAAGGTTTCAGATTTTCAGCAAAACTGGGTATACGTAGATATGTATCTTCGTGTTTTTTAGATAGCTTGTCATAATTGAGAACCAGGAACTCTTCACTTTCATTACGTTCCCTACGGGCATTTTCTGTGGCTGTACTAATTCGATCCGTTGACATAGTCTTGATCAGACCACTAGTAGACTTGGAGGGCTTTAAGATCATCTTGGTACTGTCGCTCTTACCAGGGAGGTTCATCCCACTGGGCTCAGGTGCTAGACCTGCACATTTCTGTTTCTGCTTCTTGGGCTTGATTATCGTGCGACAGTTATCCTTTTCTACCTTTTTGGGCTTCTCCATCTTCTTACCCTTCTGAGGGGGACGTTTCGGCGTGTTACAGGTCATATCATCCTTGCTTTTGAGCTTCTTGCCTTCCAGTTTAGCCAATTTGATTTCCTTAGCCTTTTCTTGGGCTTTCTTAAATTTAGCCTTACATATATCTATTGAACTCTTAATGTCGATTTTACCTTTGTTCTTATGCGCAGCCTCACAGATGGCTACCAGTTCTTCCCTAGTCGCGGGGCATTTCTTCACCTTGGCATTGCAAGGAATTGGAGGACACATATCTTTAGGCTTACCTCCTATTCCCAAGCCACCTTGTCCCTTGCCTCCCGGCGGCAGGACACAGTACTCATTCTGTCCCAGCGAGTAGTCCGACTTGTTGCAACTCTGCCCATCAGATTTGTCCCCTTCCATGCCCTTGACCTTGACTGCTTTCTTAGCCTTCAAAGCTGGCTTGGACTTCTTCGTTTTACAAGGATCCTCCTTTAGCTTACTAGGATCCTTTTTCGGCTTACAAGGATCCTCCTTCGACTTACAAGGATCCTCTTTCTTGTCCTTCGGATGCTTGTCTTTACAGACCTTTTTCTCGGACTTGCCACAAGCCTTAATGCTTGCTGCTGAAGAAGATCTGCCAGACTTGGCAGATTTTGCAGACTTGGTAGACTTCTTTGAAGCTACACTTCCTGACGAACACTTCTTGGCGGCACTTTTAGCAGATTTTTTCGATCCATCACTACCCACACTACCTTTAGACGACTTCTTTTCGTACAGTTTTGCAGAAGACTTCTTCTTAGCAGACTTCTTCGAGCCCTTGCTAGCTTGCGAGGACTTACTCTCGATGGAACCATCTGATGACTTCTTCTTGCTTGCTCGCTTCCCACCCTTTTTCGCAGGTCTCTTCTTACAAAGATGTTTGGTATATCGTTTGCTACAAATTTTTCCTTTGCCTTTAGGTTCACAGGATGATGAGCTATGTCGGGTGCTTCCAACTGAATGCGATCTTACATTCTGATTTGGTGGTAACACATGCCACGTGTTGTGCTCGGTCACACAGGGCAATGATTTTGACTTTTGAATCGAACTAGTTGAAGCCTTCTTTTCTACCTTCTTAGACTTCTTGGAACATAAAGCAACCGACGATTTCTTACAGACACTCGTTGAAGATTTCTTTCCGAGGCTCTTTGATGATTTCTTCTTACAACTGCTCTTTGAAGACTTCTTAGCCAGTTTAACTGAAGATTTCTTCTTCACGGATTTCGAGGATTTCTTCTTACACGAGGACTTGGACTTGGATTTCTTGCAAGCAATACTCTTAGAAGATTTCTTCCTCACAGACTTTGTTGATGACATTCGTCTCTGCATAGATTGAGCAGACTTCTTCGACCCGAGCCTCGCGGAAGACTTCTTCACACTGTCACAACTGCCGGCTTTTGACTTGGCACTCTTAGCCTCCTTTTCCCCGTAGTCGCCTCCACATTCTGCCAATTCGCGCGCCTTGCACGCCACCACAAATGCCAGTTCGTCGAGGGCGTGGCGTACCCTCCGGTCGCAGTACCTGCAACACTCCTCGATGGAGATCTGCTTGCCGGTCACTTTCTTATTCTTCGGCTTCATGATGAACTTGACAGACTTAGAGCGCGAGCACGACTTAGACCCGGCCTTCGTCGACTTGCATCGCCCCTTCGATAAGGGGCGTGACTGGCGTTTGGTCAGAGTGCGCACGCTCATGCGACCCGCTACAGCCGACGCCAGCTGCCCGCTTTTGATGCATAGCACACACGGCGAAGCGACACGCCCTCCGCCTGAAATGGGCGTGGCCTCGGGGCCGCGAGTGCGTTGCGTGGCATAGCGTCGCACCAAGTCCAGCGCATTGCGGCCGTACCGCCGGCTCAAGTCGTACTCCACGCAACGCTGTAGATAGGTAATGCGTCGGCGCGCAGCACTCACCACACTCAAGTGCGTTGTGCGATGCGCGTGCATGTGGTGCGCGTAGGGGCGTACGCTCGCACCACCCGCAATCGACGCCAGCCAACCGGGACGTGCCTGAGCGCGCATTGGCGCATGCGCGATGTCGCGTAGCCCCGCCAATGGTAGGCGCAACAACCTGAGCGTCCTGTACATAGCGCCAATCAGCAAGTGTCTCCGTCGAAAAACTACACGGTGTCACGCGGAATCAAAAAGTCTGGCCAAAAAGAGTTAATTAGGAGAAAATTTTCACATACACTGGGAATTTTGAGGTAATTCTTCGACAATACTATATTTGCATCTTCCCACTAAGTGCTAGAAGGGCCAAATTCGACGTGCCTACGTCCATATGTCCATAGATCGGGGCTGCGATGATCGTTGTGTTATTTTTGAATGATCAACTAGCGATTGATAATTTTCCGTGCTTATGAACTTGGTTGAACATGGAGGGGGCTTCTGAAGATGTTTGGCAAAGAGATTACGAGTAATTTTGATGATCAACAACCTTACAACGGTGTTTTACTCCTCTTTGAAACGATTAACTGACATGAGCGCCGCGTTTTTTTGCGTCATGTAAACACCCCGAAACAAAAACCTGACAAAACATACTTGATTCCCAAAAGACCTGAAAAACATTCCTTGACACCTGAGACACTATGTCAAAGTGTTCCCAAAGTGACAATAATGCTGAAAACCTCCTTTTGATCCCAATCAGATCACCTTCATAATATCGATTGCTTTGTTCCAGACATGTTGTCCGCCTTCCAAAACTCACCCCTGAAGGTCACAGAGTCCTCATGTATACCTGCAAGGATTCTGACTACACCAAATTGGTCTTCGCCGACGCTGTCAAAGGCTTCTGTATGTTTAACGACTATGTGCTTTCCGAAGATGGGTTAGTCGATGGCTATGTAGTTCTCTTCGACATGAAGGGAGTATCCTTGGGTCATCTAGCCCGAGTGTCCCTGCCACCGCTTAAGGCATTCTTGAGCTATATTCAGGAGGCCCATCCAGCCAGATTGAAGCAGGTCCACGTTCTGAACACAGCAAACTACATCAACCACGTGATGCGTATTATCTTACCACTCGTCAGATCTGAGTTCCTGTCTCACGTCAAATTCCACAAAGGGAATGTTCCTGAAGGCTTCCCCTTGGAAATCATGCCCAAGGACTATGGCGGGGAAGCCCCAAGCGTCAAGGAACTAGACCAGGAAAATCTAAACTTGGTGGAAAAGTACAAACAGTGGTTCAAAGACAGTGAGAACTTCAAGGTTGACGAAACCAAACGGGTCAAAAAGACCTCATGGTGGGGAGGACTGTTTGGTGCCCCTCAGTCTACCAACAACAATAACATCGCCCTGGTCGTCGATGGGCAGGAGAAGGTCTACCTGAAAGATCTGCAAATTGACTGACCTCTGAACAACTGGAACCCCTTTGGTAATTTAAGCGCTTTGTACATAGGTATAACTGGGTTACGTTATTATTTTTATAATATTGTTTTAATGTACGATAAATTTAATAAAGAAACATGTTCTAAAAATGTCTATGAAAAGTGCGATAGTTCGTTACTCCTTTTGGGGCTTCCTGTAGAAGGATTTCTTCAAATCCTGGCAAGCTTTCTCAGTATGCTTTTTCAGATCCAGACAGGCTTCCTTGAGTATATTAGTAAGGCTCCTCTGATCATCAGAATTGTGGTCTGAATCTTTTGAGTCTTCTTTATTCTGGTGACCACCAATTGGTCTAAAAGTCACTGAGGCGTGGTTCAGAATCAAATTATTCGCACTCTTAGTTTGAGGTTCCTCTGATGTCTCCGGAAAGAACTGAGATATATTTTTGTTGATGTCTAGAATGGTTTGAGAGATGTCTGTGGTGATCTGATTCGATCCTTTATCATCTGAATGTGCCTTTGGATAGAACTTGACAGGCCAAAATTCATCAGACGACTTGGGCGCCTTAGCCTCCGACCTCTGCATCAGTTTAATAGACTTTAACTTTTTGGAGGTGTTCTCGTAAACTTGCTGAAAGAAGTCAATAGGATTGTCATGGTTCTGCCCTGGAGTTTTGTACAGTTTGGTGTAGGCATAACCAACTTTCAGGTTCTCTTTTGATTTATCCAAATCAACCACGATTGTTGACTTCTTCTTGATCGGGATCTTAACATCAGCAAAATGTGGCTTTCGCAATGTAGTCAAAGATTCTTTCGTTACGCAGTAATGACCCATGTCCACATCTGTGGGAGAGTCCACATGATTCTCATCGACGGCATTCATGTCTACAGGTGTAAGAGGTCTGAGAATCTGAGAAGGTTTAACTGTGACCTCTCTAAACAGGTCACACCCGTTCGAATCTGAATGAAATAGGTAGTCCAAATTTATGGTGGGACCCTCATGTTCTATGGAATGCTTCATGTCAACAAATTCCTTGATTTTCTCAGCTTGTTTGGAAGGAGGATCAATTAACTCCTTGATCTGTTCGATGGGTGTGGGATGTGGCACAAAAGTGGCCTCATATGCAGCCTGATGATAACCACGATGCTTGTTGGGAATCTGTATAGACTTCCGAATGAATTTGCTCCTACTGTCCTGAACCGAACTCCTGGAAGGTTTGATGGAGACATCAGAGGCAGTCCTGTTACCCTTACCAATTGGTATACACTCATTGTTGTGTTTATGAAAGCGATGTACAGAAGAGCATGACATGTGCCTTGATCTCTGAGTGAACAGACTAGTCGAGCTGCGAGGACTGCACTTATAGGACCTCTTTCCTGGAGAGAGCAACGTCACTGAGTTGACCGAAGCCCCGGCCTCACTTCGTTCCGATCGCGCTGCTAGATCCTGACTGGAACTGCCCACTTTTTGATACTCAAACTGTTCATCCATCTTGGGCATCAAATTCATATCAACTAGACAGTTTTTGTAGTCATCCAAGCATCGCTTGACCTCTTCCATACATTTACTTATCTTCTGGGTTGATCCCTGACTTTTGATCTGATACACATCGGGGTTATGAACAAGATACTTCCACGAAGGAGTCTCCGCTTCCCTCGATCGGAACTTCTCTACGGCTATCCTAGCCAAGGACTCTCTGGCCTCTGTAATCGCTGCAAACTGATCGACCTCTTCAGGTCGTTTCTGGGGCGTATCTGGAACCGCCGCCGGTTTCAGATTGACACCACGCATATGATTGAGCATCTGCATAGTCTCCACGTCCCTGAGAACATTCTCACAGACTAATTCAATCTGAGATCTAGTCAAACCGGCATAACTCAATTCTTCACGACCCACCTCCTTCAAGTTCCCAGTTGAGGTTCTGAAGAACTCAGCGTTTTGAATTTGGTGATGCACTGTGGGTCGTGGCCCATTGCACGAACTGGGTCGGACGTATTGCTCACACTCCTTGCCCTCAAAGCTAGACCTAGCACTTGAGCAGGAACTCGGTCGGACATATTCCCTGGGGCTATCTTTTCTCGGGCGGATGTTATCTAAACTGATTTTTGTTGATTTCAGATTTTTGGTAATGTTTAATTCCTTTGGTTTACGATCCACGGATTGCAGTTTACTTTCAGTTCTCCTTTTGTACTTGGATAAATCCAACTTTGGAACTGTATCTCGGAGCTTCCTCCCACCAGACGGATCTGGACATTCCTCCTTTACTGTGAGCAGAACTTGCGGTTCCACTCGAGCGGTTATAGTGGTAGGGTTACGAATCTCTACAACCTTCGGAGATGACTTCAGTTCTATAGTCTTTTTATTAGATCTGTCGTCGTGGGGACCTAGCTTACGCTGTTTATCAGAAGACTTAACCCTCAGTAAATACTCTTCAGAATTTAACCTGTATAGTCTTATATCGTCATTCTTCTTAATCTTATTTGATAGCTCTTCCATCTTCTTCACCTCCTTTTCCACAAAGTTCTTTCTCTTCATCTCAGCGCTGGCAAGCGGCTGCTGAGGGGACTCCACCGGCTTGGGCAGAGCTCCAATTTCATCTTTGTGTATCTTTTTACTGCTTTTAATAGTCTCTGACCCAATAGAACTGTGTACAGACTTCCCCAAGCTGCCATACTCCTCCATGGAGGTAGATTTAACCTCTTTACCAACATCAGGTCTGGCCTTAATCTTTATTCCATCATCTATCTGGGATACAGAGTCTAGGTCCCTGTCCTTAACCACCGATACTGTATCCAGTGTACTGCCCTGATCTATATCCTGACCATCCTTACCTTTTCCAGTTGATTTTTCAGGAGATAGAAGAACTTTCTCTGCGGACTCCTCAATGCCCTTTAGCTTATCTGCCGTACCAACTGAAATTTGGTCCTTAGTTTTCTCCTGAGTTCTTGCAGAACTAGCAATTGTGATATTGTCCACCGTCTTTTCATTGGAGTTTGTTGAACTTGCAACCGAGATCTGATCATTAGTATTTTCTTTGGTTATTGTAGCAGCAGCTACTGGGCTTTGATCCTTGGTCTTCTCTCTAGCAACAGCGGAAGTAGCATAGAAGGGAATAGGAGGGAATTCATCACGTGGTGCCTTCTCCTCAACCTTCTCGTCTCTTGAGGCCGTCGAAACAACATCAGAAGAAGCCTCTACATCTTTACCCTTCTCTCCCTTTTGATCTGGTTTGGAAAGTGCCTCAACTTTCTTCGCATTATCCTCCTTCAGAACTATGGATGGCTCTTTGGAAACTTCATCTTCCTTCGGAACTGCAGGGACCGGAGGAGGTGGAATATGAATTAGCACCATCTTCAAAGGTACTTTGCCACGTTTATCGTCAACTTTCTTCAGACTAATATGAGCAGACTTAAAATCGAGTTGCTTAGGTTCCTCCTGAATTGGTGATATCTCAGGTTCCTTCTGATCCAACTTAAGTTCATTAACTTTTGGGGCTATCTCTTGTGGCTTAGAACTCAACTTAGTGGGTTTCTTCAGGTTCTGAATAGACAACCCCTGTTCCTTAGGACCCAACTTAAGAGGTTCCTTCGGACTTGGAACTGCCAACTCTTGTTGTTTAGGAACCAACTTAAAGTCAGGAAGCTTTGGAGCTTCAGGTGGCTCTTGGGGAGTAAGTTGGACTGGAGCTTTTTCAGGCTTTGGAATATCATTTTCAGGGCTGTCCTTGTGTCTATCCTTTACAAAAACCCTATCTTGTAAGACATGCTCAAGCTTTGGAAGGTTCTCGTTCACCTCCTCAGCAAAAATGGGCTCTTTCTGTGAATGAGTTGATGATACCTCAAAGTTTCTCTCAAATTCAGACTTGGACATTTCCTTAGCTGACATGCTATCAAACTTATCAGGGTTTGTTTGAAGGTGTGTTCTCTCTTCAGAATCTTTTAATTCATGTTCCTTTTCAATTTCAGCCATGTTGAAAACCCTATTCTTGTTCTTTTCCCTTTCAGCCATTCTTATGGCATTTGGCCGTATATTAGCCGCTGCTTTCTTCATAGAGTCTGTCCTGCAGTCTTCAGTAACAAATTCAGGAACAATTACTGTGCTTGGTTTATCCATGACATATTTATCAGCCTTAACCCTTGATGACGGTGATTCCGGGGGAAATTTCTGATTCACAGTCTCCTTGGTACTGAAACTCGCTTGGCTAGATCTTGGTCTTTGTTCATTAGGTATGTGAATAGTTACATTTGGCAAGACTTTATACTTGCTCCTTTCTTTCTGGTCCTTACGTATTTTCCCCTCATTCTTGTTCTTCATCATATCTTTATCAGACGTTGACTTATGACGACGGAGGGGAATCCTGTACAGCGGGTCATCCTCATAATCCTCGAAGAGGTTCTCTGAACGCTTCTCCAGATATTTGAACTTTCTGTGGGTTTCCTCATCATAGTATTTCATATATTTAGAATCCTTTGAATCCGGGAAAATATCAATTTGATTCTTCTTCGGACCTTCCTTCTGCTGACGAGTTTTAACAGCTTTCAAAAGAGCACTCTCCCTTTCCTCAGAGAGTGCCCAGTTTTCACTGATATCTGCGGGAACGAATATCTTCTCGGTGACATCTCTTTCCTTCTCGGGGATTGGAGGTAATTGATCCGCCAAAGACATCTCATTACGATTGGAATCACACAGAATGAAATTGTCCCCACTGGATTTCTGCTTTGGTACGTCCAGTTTACAATCCATTGCATTGTAGTTACTGCCACTTCCACCACTACTACAAGTCTTCTCAGTTTCCTTGGAACAGATAGAGTCACTCTTTGAGGAAAGACACTTTGACTCAGTGAATTCCTCACAGAGGACTTCAGGTTCGCATGGTTCTGGCTGTGGAGGCACCACACAAGTAGGTGGAGTCTCGGTCTTCACGTCCCTGACGTAAAACTTGTAATACTCATCCGGTTTCCCTACATTTCTATGCTTCCTCAGTTTAGCCTGAAGCAGATCAAACTCAGTTGTATCATGAATGTTCATCAACTCGAGGATTGTATTCCTAATACCCTCCTTGTTACATAACTTTCGAGGGTATTCAGATTTTCCGGATACGGACGCGCAGTCCGTACAGGCACCCTCAGTGTGTATAGCTGGCATCTGTCTAAATCGTCCCCTAAAAAATCGATTCGAAAATCTTCGCTCATTTGACCCAGGTCGGTAGCTATTCGACGGACTCATTCGAGGAGTCACCTTATTCGTAGAGAAAGACCTCGAAGGTGGTTCGCCACTACGTCTATCCTGTGAAAGAATTTCCATTTCATGACTTCCCAATACTCGCGTCATCTTCAAGGGGCTTATCTTCGTAGACTCCCTTGTTACCCGGTCCGCAGTGTATGGATCATTCAGAAAGATCTCAGACCTGGTGGTAGACTTAGGAGTGTGATTCTTCTCCGAATTGCCGAAGCTAATCAGAATCCTCTTGGCCAGAACCGGCTCGGACTTGCGCTCATTGAAAGCAGAAGCCTCAGCTGACGGATCCCGCTGGTCATCAACTAAATGATTATCGGTTTCAAACCTGGACACGTGCTGCCTCAGTTTCTCTATCCAGGACCGCCGGCGCTGTTCGCGTACCTGGAATTCTGGAACCCTCCCCTTGGGCACCGTTTCGTTGAGGAGGCCAAGACCAGGGACGAGCGATGTATAACCCTCGTTCCGCTTCAATTCCGACTTGACACGATCAGCGAGCGACAAGAATGACACCCACTTGTCCAGTCCAGCGGGCTTGGCGTAGTCATCGAGAGTGGTCGGACTTTCGATAGGATACTCGCAGGTAATATCGTCCCCGATCTCATCGGAAGCGAGCTTATTCTTCATCCTGTGGATGAACTTCGGATTTCTGCCATTGTAAAGTTTGTCCTTTTGTGGTACACTCATCGCCGGTGTAGCACTTCGGGCGGCATACGTATTAAAGCCACGGGATCCTGAAGATGTCGCGTTCTTGGTTGCCATAAACGACCTGTCTATGTTACTCATAGGCATATTGTTCTCCTCAGAGGGCAGACGTAGTGACGTCGGGGAGTACTTGCCCCGTTGAGGGAGGAACAGTTCACAGTCAAACATGTTCCGTGGTTTGCAGTAATGTTTAAAAGGTTCAGTTGTGGACAAAGGAGTGCTGTTCATAGAGGCACTCCCCTTCAGGTTATCAGAGCACTCAGGTATGTCCTTCCTATTCTCATTTATCGAAGCACTCATTGATTGGACAGATACTCCATCAGACTTATCTTCAATCTTCTCACCCACTGACACATCGTCACCATCCTTGATACAGTCATGAAGGAGTAAGCCCAGTTGCCTGTTATTCTTCTTCTTAGTTAAATACAGAGCCTTCATAGTCGCAGAAATACGAGTCTTCCTGTATCGCTTTCTGATAGCCTTTAGACCATCTTCCTTCTGAGCAGCCCTTGAGGCAATGCACTCCAATTGCTCCCTAACATTATCCATCATCTTCAAAGGCTTGAAGACGCAGAGATTATCTTTGACATTCTTGGCCCTCTTGAGAACCTCAACCTTATTCGGCATTTTGTTCAGAATGCTCGGTTGAATAACCTTGAATGGGACAACTTTCTTTTTGGCCGGAGTGAAAAGCTTGACAGCTTCCGACATTGGACACTGGTGCCCAATACCAGAATGGACAATACCGCAGTATTTGCAGACGTTAAGCAACTCTTCAGTCTTATTGGGGAACAAATTCTTCCTACGCTTAGACGTTGTTGTTGAGAAGTCACGCTTGAAGACATTATTCACACCCACAGACGTGGCCATGTTGATGGGCTCTGTAGTTTTCATCCATTCCGAGACAGGACATTTTCCCTTGGAGGAGGCAATGTGGAATAACCCACAATCCTGACATGGGGAAACCTTGGTACTCTTCACATCTTTGAAGCTACTAAGCACATCATCTTTGGTCGCCTCGACAGTATCCGACTTCCGAGCAACAGACCCTGATGTACTCGGGGTCTTAGACTGGCTCCCCTTCCTAGATTTGACATTAGTGCTACTTAACTGTCGCATGCCATACATCTTCAGGCCATTCTTCTTCAAATTTGTCTTGAAGAGATTCTCAGTACTAACCGAAAAGGGCTTCTTCACATTATGGGACACAGCCATCTGCTTCTTCTTCGCTTTCTGCGCGAATAATTGCTTTGCTCCACCAAAATCCTTGGAATTACGACTTCTGATCGTTGGAGAATGAGACTGTGGGAGGAAGCCAGTAATCCGATTCTTCTTCCCTGATACTGGTAGAGACCCTGAGAAACCATCAGATTTCAGAGAGGTTACATCGCCAGTTATGTCCGTTTTTTGAATGGCTTTAAAGGCACGAAGCCACGTTGATGGGCGGTGCTCAAGATTCAGGGGCCCATTGGGGTAATACATCGGGTATGTGATCTTCATTCGGGGCTTCGCCCTCGGGATATACTCAAAGAGTTGTCTTTGCTTGGCAATTTCACCAAATGATTGATATGGTTGATTTTTACTAGTCACAAATGGATCCACAGAACCACTAGATGGAATGTCGCTGACATTGGTATGGGACAATCTCGTCTGAGATACTTGGGAGACTGCCATGTTTGGTATGACACCCTTAAGGGCAGTTCCGCCGCCAGTGGAGCATCTTGGTAGGAGCCTTCTAACCTGTCTCTCCTTCTGCCAAATCAACTTGGGTTCCTCGTCCAACATAGTCATGCGCAACCGAGAGCACTTGATCACAGGTTTCTGCACTGGTCGAAGGGCTCGAAGGGAACGTTGTAGAGGCATCACTGACACCATCTCCATCTCAGACTTGGCTGCTAGCAATTGAGTCTCACTATTTTCTGGCTTCAACTCACTCGGGCCTTGCTGACTATTTTCCAAGTCGTAAAAAGATTTGGCTGTAGTCAAATCATCGAGGTACTCATCCTGAATATTCTTCTCCATGCGTATAGCCGGAAGACAAACATCCCCTACTGATTCCATCTTCTTTTTTATTTGACTCATATTTAGTTCTTTGATTTCCAGCTTTCCAGTGTCGTGGTTCCGCTCCAAATGGAAAGTGGGCTTGCTGAGAGTCTTCAGTTTATACATATTTTCCGCATTCTTTCCTGAGGTATTTGGAAGAGACTGATCTTTAGCCTTCTCCTCAGATTCATCTCCAAATATGATTTCCCTAGTATCTTTGATCTTCGTAAATGCACATGCACTTTGGATGTCGTACGGATATCGTCTAGTCATAGGTTTGGCTGAGACCAAGTCAGGTTCCATATCCTTGGTAACAAGATCCACTGCTTTAGAAGTCTTCCTAAGGTAGTGGCTGCCTTTTGCTGAATTGGACTTAGACTTAGACTCAGCCTTAGTAGATAACTCCTGAAAGGAAGCAACTAGGCACTTCCGTGCATACCCTGACAAGCCCGACTTAATAGTGTTCTTAACCAGCTGCATATTGCTCGAGGGTCGGAACGGGGAGAGAAAACTGCCGTTTTTTGACAACGGCGTGGGGAAGATCGGTTTCTGCCAGTTAGTGATCCCTCTCACCTGGGTATTTCCCCCGGGCATTGGACGCGTCAGGAAGCCGGCGTTCATGTCAGAGACACCAGCACTCTGAACAAACTTCTTCCCAATACCACCGATCTTCATCGAGGTGGCGGAACCAGCGGGCAGATGTTCCCCACTCTCCTTTTTGTTCTGCATGCTCGTCGTATAGAACCTCTCAATAGTGTTGATCTTCTTGGTCAGGCCTTTGGGGCCATTCTGGACTGAGAGGAGACTCGGGCGTAGATTCCACGTCGAGTTACTCCCCGATCTAATATAGCAGCGTGAACTGGCCCTGGACTTACCAATTGACGAGATGTTCAACTGGTGCGAGGACTTCGACATCCGATTCGGGGCCTTCGGCTGAGTCAGCTCATCCATCAGTGCCATGTTGCGCTTGATCAGCTCCAACTTGAGATTGTGCTGCTGGACCGTCGTGCGGCTCGACTGCTTCGGCTTCGAAATGGTCTTACTCTGTGGGGCCGTACGTCGTAGCCCAATTTGCTGTAGTTGGCCATTGTGGGGCGATAGCAGCATCCGAAACCACTTGAAGCTCATCTTTGTGGTGTGCGCGCACGCACCATTCACCGTGGGGGAATCAATTCGTTGCTGGACTGAGGGTTACGAGAGGGAGCACGCACAAAAACACGTTCGCCTTTTTTGCGTCCAACCTTTTTTTCTGTGATTACTCTCTGGGGTGTTACCCTTTCCGCGTGATCAATGACCGACCAAAATTTTCACATCATCAACATATTTGAGGATTCGTCCACCTGATTTTGATCGCGCGCAGAGAGTTGGTGGGGGCTGGGGGTATTAAAATCTAAACCACACTTTTTTTTTCATCAATTCCCAACGTAAATTTGATATAAGAAGTCAAAGACGAATAATTTCGTAATCAGCGTGGGGATACGGCGACGAAAAATCAAAAAAATGAGACGGTAAATTTTGGGGCGAGAGGCACGTCAGGAACAATTACTATTTTCACATTTTCATACTCAGTAAATATTTATAGCCATAGCAACCTAAACAACTCTCGCCATGCTACCTGTTTACAAATAAAGGCACGGGTATCAAGTTATCAAACAAAAGCAAATTTATTGTGTCAAACTTCAAAATAATTTATAGGGTTTTTGAAGTTTCGAGATTATTTCGTTTTAATGTCATTTACAATATCCATCACATCGAGGACACGCTGTCGATGCTGGCTCCGAGCCAGCTTGTAGTCCTGCTCCAATTTTGAGACATACTCTGTGGGACCGGAACGAACCTGGTCGGCACGTCGGACGTGTTTCGAGGCCATTTCAGGGGGCTCCCGTTGGCACACCTTGATGTCCTCGTAGGCGTTCAAATCAGTGAGGGCCATGGAGACGTCAACCTCGGGTTTGGCCTGAGGCACGGGGTCTTCAGGTTCAGGCTTCTGAGGCTCGTCGAGCTTCTTCAGTACACTGTAGCAGTGCTTGCCATCCTGGGAATGGGCACGCGTACGAGGCGAAGCTAGTGCGAAGGTGTCAGCCTGTGGCACACCCGCCATCTTGTTGAGGGCCACCGAGTGGCACGACCTTGCCGGGTTCTGAATGGATCGTCTCTTGTAGAGCAAACTAGCAGGGCAGTCCGCGTCGCTAGATTCCTCTTGTTGCTGCGCATCTGTCACATTCTTTTCGTAGGCCTTGGTTTGTGTCAACGCCTCCTGGAGGACGGTCTGCAGTTCTTGATTAATCCCTTTTTCTTTACTGCGGCTGCGCACCTTGCGATCTAACTTGACCACCTCCATTCGCACTACCTCTACGTGCTTTCTACGATTCTGCTCCAGATCATGAGTGCTGAGGCACTTTTCAGATTCGCAGCGACATAGATCCAGGTCCAGAGATCGGTTATCGTTCTTATTCTTCATGGCATGAAGACTGCGACGCTTCAACGGTTCCGACTTGGTGTCGCTTTGGATGTGTCGATTTTGACTCGAGTTACCGATTACCTTGTGGTTCACGTTGGCGGCCATTAACCTCGAACGAGGTGGAGGTCTATTTCCCATGTATTGTTCCAAACCCCGGCCTTTCTTCGCATTTGCATTCAGTGTTGAAGTGTTGGCTGAGCGATTAGGGTTTGGAATAATTGGAAAGACAACTTCGAAAGGTTTATGTGGTTGAAGGAGTACCTGTAAGGATTATTATTTTCAAATTGCATGAAGCCCTTTTGATTTACACAAGCAGGAGGGAGCGCATCATAAGGCATGAGGTGTTTATCAACTTATCCAAAGCCTCTAAATGTTTGAAAAGATGTCCTTAGGCAATCAGAAGTTCCTAGGACCCAAGTAATTGATTGCCTATAGGTTGCCCAGAAGAAAATAAGATAATGTAACACCTTAATGGGTATCTAAACGAGTCAGTAGGGTTTGAGAACTCATTAAGACGTATTTAACCTAGGAATTTTTACATCAATACCAGTTCAATGTATAAAACATATGGTCTTCACGGTACTAAAAGCTACTATAGAACACTCTAAGGGTACCAGTTCCTAAACTTTCTGAGCTTCACCACGGGATTGTTTCAACAAAACTAGATAGACGGATCATAGTCAATGCCCTTTCAGAGTACTAAGGACCACTCTGAGGGTGCTAGGAATAAGTTGACAAGGAACCAATCATATAACTAACTGGGTGACAATGATACTAGATATCCTTCAGGTCATGACACCGGAATGTACTAAAGGCTACAGACCACTCTGAGGGTGCTGTCGAAAGTGGTAAATCTTTCGAAAGTGTCTATCTGGGCGTCAATGACGCCATCTTTTTGAAGGGCTAGTCCAACTAATCCCGATGATCTGAATGGTCAGGGCTTATCCCAAGGAATATATAAAAGAACTAGATCGACAAATTAAACTTAATCTCCTCAGGGTACTAAAGACTCCTCATCTTTCTGAGGGGGCCAGTAACAAGTTGTCAAAGAGCCAATATTTTGTCACCTGGGTGTTAATAACCCAAACTGTTTAAAGAGCTGGTCCAAGTTCCGATGATATTATGTTCAGGGCTTGGTCCAGGGAATGTTTGAATGTTTGATACTGATCGATGGATCAAGACTTAAAGCCTTCAGGAAACTAAAGACTATTCAGAGGGTATACCGGGGAAGTCTCTTACCTTAGTATAATGGTTCCTCAGAGTAATAGCCTCTTCATTGGAATCATCAGAGTGCCTGGCATAGGGCGATAAAGCATTGGGCTTCGGACACTGAACCCGCTCTTTCACCAATTTGACATCCCTGCAGTCTACCGGCGGTCGGATAATTACACGCGCCGTGGCACTACGGGTCATCGTCGTGCTGATCGCATCATTGGTGAAATTAACCTTCTCCTTAGTCATTCCCTCCTCGCCCTCCTCGGATACCAGCGATGCGCTGTCGCTCTCGGAACGTTCGTCGGGCGCCGTCGCCGTCGGCTTGGTTACCATCCGCATCGCCACATCAGTGCGCGCCTTCAGGTACTTCATGCGGCTGCGAAAGTCCTCGTTCATCGACGACGCCGATTTGTACTGATAGTGGTGCGGATTCTGCGCATTGCTCATTGCACGGACCATGCAACACACCGGCGGCGCGCGGTGTGATACCCCGTAGGACCAGTCCTGCAGACGTCGAATAGGCACAGCCACATGTCCAGTGGCACTAGTGCCACTGTCCATGGCTGTGGTGAGACACGTACCCTTCAGGTCTAGTGTTGGCATTCGGCGGAACCAATGAATCATCATTTCGACTTTCTCTTCTTCAGCCAGGACCGGTATACCAAAACGTATGAGGGAGCGAATGCGGGGGCGAGGTGGGATAGTTGCGCTGTGTACGCGCAGGGAGCGCGAGAACGAAGAGAGTGAGGAACAAGGAGGAACTGGTTTGACGTGTTTTGAGAGAGGTGGTAGGGTAGGAAATTGTTGTTCTGCTTGGGATTTCTTAGGGTATAAACTTTGGGTGCGAGTCTCAATGTGGGGGTTTTGTTTACACGCGTCCAGCTCTGATCACTAAATTTTTTTAAACGGAGAAATTTTGAAATTTAGATACGCATTGTTAGAATTAGCATTGCGTGGTGAAAAGTGCGATTACGTGCAGTTGCAACGCATGTCAACGGTGAAATATCGAAATATTTTTCATAGGTTGCTGAGAAAAACACGACAATATGGCTGACATCTGATTTTATTCATGTTATTACTTCTAATGGAATGAGGTACATCGATTCCTCTTTTTACCCACTGCCCCTTTGAGACCTCGTGAGGAATTCTGAGGGTTCCCTATGAGGAAACTGAGAATATCCTCTAAAACAGTCTATTCCTCAGGGTTCCTCCATTCCTCAATTGACTTCCTGATGAGGGTACACCTCCGGAATAGTTCTGAAGGTTCCACATTAGAATCGATAACGAAGAAGTAAAATTAACCTCTAAATCTATCTGTTCCTCAGAGTTTCTCACAAACCCAAAATTAAATTACTCCTGGGAACCCGGAAAGTCTATTCCATTTGCTCATAATTGACCCATACCTTCTTAGGAATTCGGAGGAAGTGGTTTCGAATGGGAAACCCGGAACTCCTGAAAATTGATAGCTGTGAAATATATAAGGAACCATTTTTAAGGGCGGACATCTGATTTTATTAATGTTACTGCTCCTAATAGAATGAGGTACTTCGATTCCCCATTGGCCTTCCGGAACCTGAGGAATTCTGATCCACTGAAACAGTCCATTCCTCAGGGTTCTTAATAGATCTGAGGATTCCCCATTAGGATCGGTAACCAAGAAGTAAAAATAACCTCTAAAACAATATATCCCTCAGGGTTCCTCACAAACCTACAATCAATTTCCTCCTGGAAACCCCATTAAATCATAGTTGGCCCATATCCTGTTAGAGAGAGAGACTCTGACAAAGTAGTTACGAATGGGAAACCCGAAACTCCTGATAGCTGTGAACCAGTTTTGAGGTACCCAATGAGATTAGACTACCTAGAAGTAAAAATATCTTCTAATACAGTAAGTTCCTCCGTTCCTCAATTGACTTCTTGAATGTGAGCACACTCCTGAGTTCACAGCAGAGTTCACACCTCCTAAATAGTTCTGAGAGTTCCCCATTAAATTCAATTAACCCAGAACTCGCTGTAGCCTACAAGCTATGGACTAACCATATTACAAATTGCTGGTGCTCTATGCTTAGATATGTAGGAGACTCATGTTATGAGGATAAGATGAAAAAGTGTCATGGATTCCAAAAAACACGACAATATGTCTGACATCATGATTTATTCAGATTAATTCTTGTAGTAGAAGGAAGTAGATCGATCCCCTACTTTCTGACATCAAAGTATTTTCTGATCATCAATTCCTCGATCCACACCTAGAATGCTCATATCGCACATAGACATCGATTTCATCTTATCGAACGTGGTGTCATCTCGGGACGTCACAATGACCTTGATAAGTTTACGGAACGTTTCCACGTTTTTTCCCACTCTCTCATTAATACCTCCTGAAGAATTCTGAGGGTTCCCTATGAGGATCGGCCACCAGGAAGTAAAAATATCCTCTAAAACAGTCAGTTCCTCAGTGTTCCTTAATCCCTCAGTTGACTTCTTTAAGAGGGTGTCAAAGTGCCTGAAGACCAAGAAGATTTCCTCAGGGATTTCTGCAAATATTGCAGCCATATTTTTCTCTAAAATGGCACATAAATTAAAGGTCCATCGTGTCTGAACTAGACTGAACTAACCTTGATCTTCAACAAGTGTCTGCATATCGTAAAATTCGATAACATATCTACACTCTTTCACTACCTCCTGGAGGATCGTCCCTAACAGGAAAATATCAGCCTTGTCCATCAAACGATGGAATTCCTTGGAGTTCTCCTTCTTGTACTTCTTCACTACCTTCATTACTATACTACGTTTACCTCGTCCCCTGTAGATTCCTTTAAAGTCATGGATACCTTCAATCCTCTTAATCAAATCCTTAATGAACTTCAACCTTCGAGCTGGTTCCGAATCACATAAACCTGCAAACAGTGAAATTACTCCCGAGAACAGCAAAAGTCAGCTCCACTTACTCATAGTAGACCCATGTCTTGTAAGGGACTCCGACGAAGTTGAAGACCATGTCCCAGGGTCGGTCTTTACGAATGGAAAGCCCGGAACTCGCTGAAGCTTGGCAGCTGTGGACTAAACAGGTTACAAATTGATGATGATCTATGGTTAATCTATGGGATCACACAAAGGGGACACACCAAGCTCTGAGATGAAAATGATATACGTTTATTGTTCACCGCTGTATAAATAAGAATACAAAAAGAATGTTTGGCCCTTGACGTAGACACAGGGATGTAAGGTGTGAGAGATTCACAGACTGGTTTTCTGTAAACTCACTTGTACGTAGTTCCCACTCGTCCCAAACCCCGTGATGCCACTACTACTCCCTGACTGAGTGCTCAACCGAGGATTGCTTCCATTGTCAATACTGGTGAGGTTGGTCTTTGACGTTTTGGGGCTGACCTTCGTCAAAGCTGGCTTCATATGAGCTTCTACGGATCCCTGTCTATGGGGCAGCCTCTTGGGCTTCTTAATCGGATTCACCTTCAACTTATCTTCGTTCTTATCGCTATCTTCAGTCGTAAATGTATCTTTGGTAGTTTCTTTGCTTTGGTTCAGACTGTTTTCCTGTTCGGCTCTTTGGTCCTCTGCTTTGGTCTCTATGGGAATGTCTTGGGACTGAGGGCAGGTAAACCCAGCGTTAATTTTGGCATCGTAGGCTTTGAGGAGGATCTCCACGACTTCATTTCGTTTCCGCGCAATCATGACCGGGTCACAGGTTGGTGGGTTCTCAGTGATCATTGATTGACCCCAACAGATACT
The DNA here is from genome assembly GCA_027575185.1 of Mimaenictus wilsoni. Lineage (NCBI taxonomy): Eukaryota > Metazoa > Arthropoda > Insecta > Coleoptera > Staphylinidae > Mimaenictus > Mimaenictus wilsoni. The sequence continues at coordinate 25,723 of JAODAC010007195.1, forward strand.
GATCCCTTCTATGGTCATATCATTCTGGTCCCGGTACGAGATCACCTTGATGAGGTGCGTTAGCAAGAGATCGAGGGTTTCTCGATGGGGTGGTAACATCATATTGATTATTTTGAAGAGGGCTTTGTATTTTTCTTCAGGAGGATTGGTGCTTTCTGAAAGAAGAACCATAGTTACTTCAAATGTAGTGATTAAGTATCTGAAATTTCATGGGATTTCTTAAGGGAAGGTCTTTTAGATATCCCAAAACTTCATGGGATATCTTAAAGGAAGGTCTCTGGGATACCCCATGAAGTTTGAACTCCGCGGTTAGTTCATATGTGGCACTATACTCTCTGAAACAGCTTGAGATATCTTAAAGGAAGAAGTTCGGTCTTCATGAGCAGTTTATATGTCATTCAGTACAATCAAAAACTTCATGGCACATCTTGAAGGACGAACTTTCAGATGTCCCATAAAGTCTGGACTTCATGGGTAGTCAATATGTCATTCAGTACTATGAGAAGCTTCATGGGACATCTTGAAGGAAGAACTTTCAGATGTCCCATGAATTCTGGATTTCATGGTTAGTTCATATGTCATTCCGAACTATCAAAACTCGCATGGGACATCCTAAAGGAAGGTCTTTCAGATGCCCCATGAAGTCTGGACTTCATAGTTAGTTCATACCTCATTCAGTACTATCAGAAAATTCATGGGACATCTTGAAGGAAGGACTTTCAGATGTCCCATGAAGTCTGGACTTCTTCAGACCACCTACACACTACCCCTACTGTCTCCTTAAAAAGATTTCTTCAAATCGACTTACTACAAATTTCATGCATCTTCTCAGACTCAATGGCTCCAATCAAAGGCTCCTTCAGTTCTCTGATGAACAACTTCAGTAAACCACTTGGCACATCCGGACTTAACTTATACTTCTCCAGACTGCTCAGGTCCTTCCCATCAGTTTCATTAATAGCAAAGCGAATCTCCTGGAGTATGGCCAAACTGGCACTGGACCTATACAGACCCTGGGTGACAATATTCGCCGGAAGTTCCACATACTCAATACACTGTCGTACCAAATGCGGCACGGAGCAATTGTGTCTGATGTCCAACTGCACCAGAGTATTCCCAAACACGTTCTCATTCCTCAGTATACCCCGATCCCTCAGGGTGTCCCTTTCCGGCCGTTTGACAAAGAACTGCATTAACCTGTTCATCATATCCGCCTTCGAAGTCGTGGACCGAATCGACTCCGGCGAGTCCAACTTGTCCTTCTTGTTGTAGAAGTGGATCTTCTTGTTATCAGGCAGGATAATCACCCGTTCCTTGGGGCTTTTTTGTTCGAAATGACAGTCACTGATGTTCTCTGCCAATGTCTAAAATGACACTTAAGTTACTTAAGTCATAAAGACAAAAATGGGGTCACAAGGACATGACATGGGATTTACCTTGGTAGTGCCCTCCCGGTTTTTATGAAGGAGTTTACCATCCTGTTGCGCTATCACATCGGTCTTGGTCAACTTGGTCACTTGATTGTCCATTTTGTACTTTATAACATTATTGAAGTCAAATCTGAAAATTACCATTTTTAAGACTCTTGAGACTCCTACAGGTTTAGAACTTAAGGTGACTTAACCTAAATTACTTAAATCAACATGTTTTTAAAGACATACCAATCTAAATATTCTTAATTTAATGATAAGTGTACAGACTTAAGCCAAATGTCTTAAAAAATATAACTTAACATTCAATATGGTCCATCAGAAATAAATTTGAGTAATATGACTTAAGTCACATTCATCAGGTTCATCGACCTTCAGAATATTTTTGATTATATGACATTTTCATCGTCATTTGCAGGACTCAGAATTTAAGTGACTTAAGTCAAATGCCTTAAATCTAATATGACTTAAGTCTGATCAAGATATGACTCAAGTCTGATCCTGATACATTCAGGATCCTTTCCTGGCATATTTTCAAAAATTCTGGATATTTCGAAAATATATTCTAACTTCATTCTGCACATAACTGATATAACTTTTGATATGACATAAGTACTATGCCTTAATATGATCTAAGTAACACTATCGATCTTCAGAATGTTTAAGACATTCTATCATCATTCTGAAGGGTTCAGAATTTTCCGTACACTGAAGTGACTTAAGTCTAATACTTTAAGCCATATGACTTAAGTCAGATCAATGACCTGAATCTGAAGAAAATCTATATAAAAGAAATCACTTAAATCGAACATCATAAGTAAAATGACTAAAGTAAACTTAACCTAACTTAACTGATTTGACTTAAGTAATATGCCTTAATATGATCTAAGTAACACTATCGATCTTCAGAATGTTTAAGACATTCAATCATCATTCTGAAGGGTTCAGAATTTTCCGTACACTGAAGTGACTTAAGTCTAATACTTTAAGCCATATGACTTAAGTCAAATCAATGACCTGAATCTGAAGGAAACGAATAGCTTTATAAAAGAAATCACTTAAATCGGACATCGTAAGTAATATGACTTAAGTAAACTTAACCTAACCTTACCTATTTGCATCCATAGATACACCAGGACTAGGCTGACCCAACATGATGTCCTGCTCTCGACTTCGTGCGATCTTAAGCGATGATTTACTAAGGTAATCATTGCTTTCAAATGCACCGACTCCAGGTACCTAAAAAAAACAAATTTTGAAAATCACATCAATAATCTTTGTTTGATCACACAAGAAAAAAACATTACACGCATATACATCCAGTTATTCCAATCAAAATCCATGTTACAACACATGAATTTCCACATTCGTTAGGAAAATCCTCCTTCAGTCTGAAGAAGATTTTCCCTTTTTCGCCAAACACACAGGTTTATTTTTGTTTTATTGCTACGGTTATTAGTTATAAGAGTTATAAGTTATTGTGCATTATGCCAATCAGAACTGAAAACGCAACTGAAACTTGAACGACGGCGTTATCAACCAACCGCATCGTTATCAGCAGCATGATAAAGCTGATTAGTCACTTAGAATTGCGCATTATTTAGGAATAGAAAAAGTGTTTGCTACATTTGTTTGACACTAATTGTACGTGTGGTTAGCCTATGCAAGTTTGATTCGGCATTGACTTAATTTAAAGTCTTGTGACTTAGGTCATTTTGGGGACTACTTGAAATTCTTTCACAGCGAGGAGAACTTCTCCAAAAGAGATTCGCGACTTTTAAAATAGGAAGTATTTTTGCTGATAAGGCACTTTTGTATGGATGTAGTTTAAGTCATTTGACTTAAGTAGCATGACATAAGTCAGTTCAGACACTTTTTTTTACTATCCAGACAATTGGGAACCGTTAAAAGGTCATTTTCACGTTATTTAGACATAAATGTCCTTCTGTCTTATGTCGTTAGACTTATGTAATATGACTTAAGTCAGTTCAGACTTTTATATTATTCAGTGATTAGACAAACATTAAAGAGGCCCGTTCAGACTATTTCACTGTATTATTGGCTTAAGATCTTTGACCTAAGTAATATGACTTAAGTCAATTCAGACTTTTTTAAACATTTCAGACCTTCAGGAAACTTTAGAAGGACTTGTTCAGGTTATTCAGGCATAAATACCCTTTTGACTTAAGTAATTGAACTGAATTAATATGACTTAAGTTTGTTCAGACTTTTTTACTATTCAAGGATTAACCAAGGTATGCCGAGACCTGCTCAGGCTATTTATACATATGATTGTACTTCTGGTTTAAGTATTATCACTTAAATCCGTTCAGACTTTAGGAATTTGACTTAAGTAATATGACTTAAGTCAGTTCAGACTTTTTTCTATGATATTCAGACATTACTTAAACTTTATAAAGGTCTGTTCAGGCTATTCATACATGTAATTCCACTTTTCACATAAGCAATTTGACTTAAGTAATATGACTTAATTCAGTTCAGATTTTTATTCCTATTCAGGAATTTGTCAAACGTTTACAAAGACCTATTTGAACATATGAATAAACTTTTATGAATGAAAAATTTACCTTAAGTAATCTGACTTAAGTCAGTTCAGACTAATGTTACTATTCAGAGATTAGTTTAGAAACAATTTGCAAAGGCCTGTTCAGGATATTTAGTTACGTGACCGTATTTTTGACTTAAGTAATATGATCTAAGTCTATTCAGACTTTTGGTACTATTCACGGATTAGTCAAACATTTGCAAAGGCATGTTCAGACTTTCCTTAGAAGATGTTACCTCATCAGGTTCCCATGTACATTCCCCTTGAAGATCCGTCATCCACATGATGACATCTAAGGGTGGCAGCCGTTCACACTCGTTATCAACCCTCGTCTTCGAAACAGGTGCCTCCACCTGAAGATACTCAACAGTTTCGTCAAAGGCAAACGAGACAATATTCTCCCTGGCCTTCTTAATTTCAACCGAAGACATCCTCACCACAGGATGCCGTGGTTTTGGCGGAGGTGGAGGCTTAGCAAACTTGGTCCTTGGAGCCGGAATGGGTTTAGCTTTCCCCGCCTCCTCGGTCTTCGAATAGCACTCCCAGATATTCATATAAGTAGTCTGTTGATCCGGCGTCTTGCATTTAGGAAGAATGATAGCCTTCCTTGCTTCCGAAGTCTTCAAAACCGGAATCACAGACCTCCTATTGGTATTATCCTTCCGTCGAAGTTGAACCTCCGAAGCTTCGCCCCTGGGGACGTCTCTGGAGAAACTCTCCGAAAGAGAGAGTTTAAGAGGTAAATTGAAAGAGTCCAAAGACTTCCCTTTCTTCAAAGGCTTAGATGGATTTACGGGGTTCGGTGGGTCATTAAGAGAACCCAATGACCTCCATTCTTCAGAGGTCCAATAGTCATCATCCCCGATGGACATGGAGATGTTGTCCTCCGTTTGGAATGTTGCTCCGGAATAAGTCGAAGTCATTGAGGCCATTGAGGTCATTGACTCCGATGACTTAAAGCCTGAATTCAAAGTGTAAGTTCCTGAAGATCCTACAGAGGTCATAGAGGTTGTGTCAATGTATCCTTCCGAGGGATCACAACTTACATAAGAGTAGGCTGAACTTAGAGACATTGTGGAGAGGGAATCTCTTTGGGAAAGCTCCTGAAGTCTTGGGTTGGCAATAGTTGTAATGTTAACATAAAGGGGCTGATCCTGCAAAGGTTCTTTAAAAGACCTTGCTATTTCCTCGGGTGCTTCCGTATCTGAGTCTATGTCACTGAGGAACGAGAATTGATCGAGAGCTTCCTTCACAGTTTCATCACATTCTGTGGTTTCAAAGGGTAGCTTCATAGTTTCATTATATCCTGGGGGTTCTAAGTCTTCTTTTGAAGATTCCCCATATTCTGTGGGGAACTCCTTAGTATTTGACCTCGTTAGTTTGGACCTCTTTGGTTGTTCTGACCTCTTCAAGTCTTCTGAACATTTTAGGTCTTCTGATGTGCTCTGATCTACTGACTTATTTGATTTCTCAGACCTCTTTACTTCTTCAGAAGATCCTTTCAACTGAAAATCCACTCCCCAAGCATCCCCAACACTCCACGTCTTCTTCGCCCTTTCCTGTATACACAAATCAGCAAACCCAGTCTTATCAGACTTCTCTGACCTCTTCAAAGTCTTCTTCAAGGGAACAGACCTCCTCAGATCGTTCCTGAGTAAAACCTCCTCAATCTCCGATATCTCAAACATATTTTCAAACCCGATACTTGGACTATATCCACAGGAACACCTCCTTGGCGACGAAACCGGCTTAAGTCCAACTTTACTCAACTTAAGCTGTTTGTAATCCTCATAAATGTCAAAATTCGAGCGTAGTTCCTTCAGCCATGAGTAGACACTCGACACAATCATTGCTTCAGCCACTCTGAATTAAGCAAAACTGACTTAAGTCATACTTTAAACGAAAATCACCGCCAATTACGTTTTAGCGTTGTTCGTGTATTTTTAACACTGACTTAAGTGACTTTCACTGTTGAATGTTTTCAATTCGACGGAACTGCGTGTGTCAGAGCGCGTTGGTGTGCGTTATCAGTGCCTTGTTTATTCAGTGGTACAGATTATTCATTTTATGCAAAGTTTCCGGTCGTGTAGTCGATTGATAAGCGTTACTCAACTTAAGTCAGAAACGCATTTTGGTAGACTTTAAAATAGTTTCGTAACGAAGACAAGTGGCAGCGCAACAGACGTTAGAGAAGCACTTTAGACACTTTTAAGTCACTGAATATTACGAATACTTGACCCAGATTTAAGTAAACTTTTAAGTAGGATTCACACAAACTTAAGTTATGTAATTTTAAAAGTTTATTACTCTGATTGCATTTTTAAAATATTTTAAGTATAAATTTATGTAAAATTTTTCACAAAGCCACTTCAGAATCTTAAGTAATGTTACTTCAATAATCTGACTTAAGTCGAGTTTGCTTAAGTAATCAGACTTAAATTATTTTGTCTGATAAGACCACTTGAATGATTCTTCAGGCGGTTTTTGAAGGTTGCTGTTAATAACACTTGTTAATGTGGCTTAAGTCAATGAATATTACTTGACACAGAGTTAAGTAAGATTATAGCTAGAAGGAAATAAGTTATGTAATTTTTACTGATTTAATATAAGAGTATTTTAAAATGTTTTCTTGAAAGAAATGTAAATAAAATTTGGTTAAATCACTTTAGTAACTTAAGTAACTTTACTTAAGTAATCTGACTTAAGTCAACTTGTCTGATAAGACCACTTCAGGCTGTTTCTTCACGCTGTTTATGAAGGATGTTTTAATATCACTTGTTAACTGTGACTTGTGACTTAAGTCACTAAATATTACATAATACAGAGTTAAGTAAGGTTTTAAGTAGGAAGAAAAACACTTAAGTCATGTAATTGTGACCGTTTTAATCTGATATAATTTTAAAATATTTTTGGACGTAATTTAAGAAAAAAAAAGGTTAAGTCACTTCAGTAACTTAAGTAACTTTACTTAAGTAATCTGACTTATGCAAATTTTTCTGATAAGAGCTCTAGAGTGTTTATTCAGATTGTTTTAGTGTTTCTTCAGGCTGTTTTTGTTAAAGTGGCTTAAGTCACTAAATTTTACTTGACACAGAGTTAAGTAACGTTTTAAGTAGACAGAAAGTAAAACTTTGGTTATGTCACATCAGTAACTTAAGCAACATGACTTAAGTAATCAGACTTAAGTCAATTTTAATTTTTAAGACGACGTTGTTTCTACAATTTATTTTCGAAGATCGATGAGTACACTGGTTTAAGATGACTTAAGTCTTGTTCAGATTAGTTTAAGTAAGTTAATGTTTATGTGAAATAAGACTTTATCTCTGCGCTGTCTGCGCCAGTCCGGAATGAACTGCTGTCCGATGATCGGCTACCGTTTTGCGCTGCGGTTGGCGTTGATCCGACTTAAGCCATGATGAGGGAAAGGGCACTCGTCTATTCTTATTCAGTAGCACTGTGCGCATACACACACACTGACACGGTCGCACACATACAGACCATACAAACACGCACAAACACATTAAATGCCATGCACGAGTGCATTGGCTAGCGCGGTGCAGTGCATGCACTGCATTCGATTAAATGATTCACGGAATCACGAGATATTCAAAGTAGCTCAGCATGAAAGGCAACAATCGCGCGATGGGACGTCAGCCACACAGGCTGGCTATCCAATAGTGACTTAAGTGCGTTGCTGCGGTGCGTCGTCGTCGATGAATTAATGAATCGATGCACGATATATGTTCGCGTTATTGTTCGATTTGAATGCGCGAACGACTGGTTGTATCGTCACTGACTGATTGTGACTTAAAGTGACTTAAATCTATTATATATGAACACTGTATGTATGTATGTACGTGTATCACACAATATTTACAGTAACTGGGAAGATATTTCAGTTGAATCGAGGTTTTTTTGGCGGGAAAATGCGATAACAGCGCTTAATCTTGGTTAAGGTGCTGCGTAGAGTGAGTGTATGTGTGTGTGTGTGTGGAGTGTAATTAATGGATGAACGGATGTGTAATCATGTTGTTGAGTAAATGAAAGTTTAGGTAGTGAGTAATAAGTTGAAGTTGGTGACGGTTCATTGGAAATGTCACATGACCACTTTGAGTATATTTATGAGCTCGGGAAGTCTGAACCGGAAATTTTTGGTGTTTCGGTGATATCTGAATAATAACTAACATTAAGGGTGACATTAGTCATTTTATCATAATAACAAATTTAAAATATAATATTTAGGTTCTGAAGTTAGGACAAGAATACAGCGATATCGATAAATCTGTATTCATCGAAGATGTAATATCGATTGTAGTGATATCTATTGTAGTGATAATTGTAATTTCATTAAAAAACCTTATTAGTGATTTTACCGGAAGAAGCATTGAGTAAATAATAATTTTCAAAGTATCAAAGTGGTATCTGAAGTTGTCCAGGTATTACTGACTGACTTTTTAATCAGTGACGTATGCAACTTTATCAGAAGAAAACCCTTGAAACAGAATAATTACGCTATCTGAAAAACGTATTTTTAACGTGTCAGTGATATCTGAACCTATTCAGATGGCTCAAGTCACTTAAATCAGCGACTTAAGCTACTTTATCAGAAGAAAACTTTGTACAAATTTCAATTCAGCTAGCCTGAACAGGCATTTTTGATGCATCAATGATACGTCATTGAAAATGTTCAGATCATTGAATGGTTCAAATCACTTATATCAGTGACTTAAGTCACTATTAGAAGAAAACATTTGAGACATAATAATTAGAATAGCCTGAACAGGCATTTTTGATGTATCAATGATGCTTGTTGTTAAGGAAGTTGTTAAAGTCATTTTAAACGAAGAAAACAATGTAAAATTAGTTAGGATAGCCTGAATAAGCATTTTTGATATAACAGTGATGCAACACCGAAGTTGTTCACGTCCCGGAATTACTCAAATCACTTAAATCAGTGACTTAAGTCACTTTATCAGGCATTTTTTATGCATCCATGATACGTCATTGAAAATGTTCAGATCATTGAATGGTTCAAATCACTTATAACAGTGACTTAAGTCACTATTAGAAGAAAACATTTGAGACATAATAATTAGAATAGCCTGAACAGGCATTTTTGATGTATCAATGATGCTTGTTGTTAAGGAAGTTGTTAAAGTCATTTTATGCGAAGAAAACAATGTAAAATTAGTTAGGATAGCCTGAATAAGCATTTTTGATATAACATTGATGCAAAACTGAAGTTGTTCAGGTCCCTGAATTACTCAAATCACTTAAATCAGTGACTTAAGTCACTTTATCAGAAGAAAGCAATTTTTAAATAATTTGTCTAGCCTGAACAGGCATTTTTATCAGTAATGTTCGATGCCTGATAGTCAGGTAACACTAAGTGTCTTAAGTAACTTATTACTTAAATCAGTGACTTTAAAAGCATAATATTCGTGTGATCATTATATAATGGCAGATTTATCGTAGTTAAGATGAAAATGTCTTGTTATCATTTTTGCCCTTAAACAACACCACTTTACTTCTTTTTTTATATTACATGTCAAGATTGTTAGATCCCTTCCGTAAATATTAACAACTAATTATCTATTCCTAACTTTTAAATAAGTTAAACCACGTTTAAACATATTTTCAAAACGTCAAAAACCTGTGGTGACTTTCTTTAACAATAAGTAAAATTCCATAACCCACTTTATCATAAAAACCCATTTAAAAAATCATTAAAACTCAATCAAAACCTCTCAAATTTTTGACCAACTCATTTTCCAAGAAAAATTTACGAAACTCTCCAACGAAATAAACGAAAGAGCACGTTCACTGTCTGTTAACTATTTCTTTAGAGCTTTCAAGTAATATTAACAATTAATTACCAATTCCTAACTTTTAAATACGTCAAACCACGTTTAAACAAATTCTCAAAACGTCAAAAATCTGTCGTGATTTCCTTCAGACTATTCCCAACAAAATTTTTAACTTTCTCACAATAAATGCCCTTTATAATTCAATGCCTCAAACATTCTTCTGTCTAAACCAGTCTGAGTTAACTTACAATTAACAATAAGTAAAATTCTATAACCCACTTTATCATAAAATCCCACTTCAAAAATTCAAAAACTCAATCAAAATCTCTTAAATTTTTGACCAACACATTCTCCAACCAAAATTTACAAAACACTCCACACGAAACGAAACGAAATAGACGAAACAGCACCAGTTACACTTACAATTAATTACACTTAATAGCACATGCGACATATACGCCTTGATTGGATGACTAACCACTCAATGATCCCTTTGATCAACAGCCGTGATCCGCTGCAATTTGCTCAATTAACGTTCGTTAAGCGATAAAACATTGCAGCCTGCTTCTACTCTTTGAACAAATGTGGGTGTGTGGAAATAACAACTCATTCATTTCCATTCATTTTCAACTCGTAAATATGTTCATTGACGAAATCATTGACGAAAAAAAATAGGCAGTTTCAATTTTACCGTGAATAAAGTTGATTCCGTTGATCACGTTGATTATGATTGTGTTGGCACTCATGATAATGATGCACACGGTTGGAATTTGATGTATTCTATTGATGCCACGCCATGACTCAATGATTACTATCACTATCACTGTTTTCACAATTGTTGATATTGCTGACAACTGCTCAGAAAATGTGTTCAAACAAAAGTTTGACTATGCGATTGTGGTGTGATCGATCTGATCAGGCTGGTAGAAGAGTGAAAATTAGACTGACAATGAGCTGAAACAGTTGGCAAAAAGGGAAGCTGATTGTAAGTAGCAACAAACAATTGACAATTATCGTTTTAACAAGTTCATCACATCAATAAGCGTGGTTCTATGCGTAGGGCTTTGTGATAACGACAATCGATTCAATTAAATTTCCTACTGGTCTGTTAATGCATTGAAACGGGGAGTTGTCGAAGAGGAGGGAATATTTTATTGCTTTAATTCGGTTTGTTTAGAGTTATTCTCGGTTTTAAGCAGTTTTCTTTACAGTTCATTTTTTCTTTTTTAACATGAGCGGAAATCAGCTTTTTTTTCTTGTTTATTTTTTATTTGATATTTGGAGTATAGTTATGACTACAAAATTTTGCATGGGTAATAACGTAGAATTAAAGTATCTTTAGGTAAAATTTCAACCAAATATACTGAAAAATGAAGGAGGTAAGCCTATTTATTTGAAGCCTAAGATTATCATTTGTAATACCAAATATTTCGCACATTATAATTAAGCTTTCTGATAGCCTGTGTGGACTTAGAAATAATAAAAGTATTAACAATTATAAAGATGTTATCAAAGTATCTTTACGTAAATTTTCAGCCAGAAATGTTAAAAATTGTTAATTGCCGCTTCCTTACTCGAAGTAAAATAAAAATTCAATAACGATTTTTGATAAATGGAGTAAAGTTATGATTACTAAATTTTGCATGGATGCTAAGGTAGAATTGAAATATCTTTGTGCAACATTTCAACCAAATATACCGAAATGTGAAGGAGTTACAACTATTTATTTTAAGCCTATTGCTTTTTTTAGTTAAAAAATTAATGAACCAAAATTGGAAGGCTAATATTTATCATTCGCCGAGGCCTATAAACAGGAAATAGTAATGTTAAATAATTGGAGTCTGATTATTAATCAGACAATGGAAATGTTGTTGTGAAATTTCTGATAATGTTGAATTTATCTCAAATATTCTGAATGACTTTGAAATTCATATTCGTAAATCGAAAATTTTCATTTTTCTCTTAATTATCGTTTAAAAATGTGTTAATTTTTGGTTATCATCAATAACTAAATATTTTTAGATACACAAAGAGTTGTAGTTTCATAAAATCATAATCATTTCTTCCTCGGAGGTTGGGAACATCTTCAAATTTTTTCTCCACAAAATTTTTTCTAGCCTAAACTTTTCAGGTCAAAAATGCATTCAAAAACACTCGGTATTTTATAAACCACAAATCTTATCAATAGCAGCTAAATCTTTTTAGATACTCAAAGTGTTGCTGTTTCATAAAATCATATCCATTTTTTACACAGGGGTTGGCAACATCATCAAAATCATCCTCCAAAAAGAAGCCAAGTTCAAGTTTACTTTTTCTCATAGAAAAAGCACACAGAAAACACTCTGTATCTTATAAACCACAAGACTTATCAATATAA
>JAODAC010007195.1:38002-69331 GCA_027575185.1 Mimaenictus wilsoni
TTTAATAAAATCATAACCATTTTTAACACAGGCGTTGGCAACATCTTCAAAATCATCCTCCAAAAAGAAGCCAAGTCCAAGTTTACTTTTTCTCATAGAAAAAGCACACAGAAAACACTCTGTATCTTATAAACCACAAGACTTATCAATATAAACTAACTAATTTTTGATAAAGAAAGAGTTGCTGTTTAATAAAATCATAACCATTTTTAACACAGGCGTTGGCAACATCTTCAAAATCATCCTCCAAAAAGAAGCCAAGTCTAAGTTTTTTTTTTTCTCATAGAAAAATCACACAGAAAATACCCTGTATCTTATAAACCACAAGACTTATCAATATAAACTAATTAGTTTTAAATAAAGAAAGAGTTGCTGTTTAATAAAAACATAACCATTGTTAACACGGGGTTCGCAACATCATCAAAATCATCCTCCAAAAAGAAGCCAAGTCAAAGGTTACTTTTTCCCATAGAAGTCACACAGAAAACACTGCATCTTAAAAACCACAAGACTTATCAACATAAACTAAATAGTTTTACATAAAGAAAGAGTTGCTGTTTAATAAAATCATAACCATTTTTAACTAAAGGGTTGTAACCATCATCAAAATGTTCCTTGAAAATAAGTCCAACAACTTTTCTAACTTCTTCAAATAAAACATGCACACAAAAAGCCCTATATCTTCCAAAGAACGTAGCTTTTCAACAATTACTAACTATTTATAGACAAAGAGTTGCTCTTTCCGAATATAACAACCATTTAACCAACCAAAGAAAAGCGACAAACCTTATGATAAGTAAAGAAGTCCAATGTATGTCTCGTCTTCGATCCACCTCTAGATGCATCCGTTGCTTTCCTTTTCTCGCGGAAATTCTCATTTTTCCGTAGTTCGGTCAACACGGGCTTGCCATCATCAGTCGCAATCGACACATCGTTCATCGATACACTATGGCGGCGAGCATCATTTTTCTCCTGCTTCGCACGCCCACGCATAAAAGGTAAATAAAATGTTTTACTGCGATCCAATTTGCTTCTCACTTTCTTATCCACTTCCATTATCACTGATATTCCCACGCAAAAAAACGAAAAGATTTAATGGAATTTTATCATTCTCGTTGTACCATTGTTATCGGCGTCTATATCACCAAAACACTCGCCACAAAAGCACAAATTCCTTTGATTACGACTAGTTTCACTGTTTTAAAGATATTATCACTTTTTATTGTTTTGAAAGCTTTTTATTAATGTTTTTTCTAATTTTCATAGGTTTTAATAAGTTTATATTAGGTTTTAATAAGTTTTTATTAGATTTGAATAAGTTTTTATTACATTTTAATAAGTTTTTAATACGTTTATATAGTTTTAAATTAATTAATCAGTGCCTAATGATGGTTTAACCTTGTTTTTGATTGAATTTCGTATGGCTTTTGTTGTAGCTTGTGGTGCGGATAAGTCGCACATGCGTCGTCGAAGCGTTGTAATTTTTCCTCTTATCAGAGGAAAAAAGCCACACCAAACGCCAACCACTGACTCACGCAATCTCTCGCATTGTTGTTTTTATTTTTTCGCCGCCTGCTTGTTGCGCATTACTCGCAACTTTCTATTAACGTAATCGCGCACTAACTACGCGCAATTAGTAAATTTAGCTAATACAATTGCCGCGAAATTGCGTGGTATGTGATGCGTTTGCGAACAACCGACTGTTGAAAATTAGCGTACCTGAAAGTATGCGAACTTGTTTGAGTTTGGGCACTCTTATCAATGCTTATCAAGTGCTGAGTTAAAGGAATGATAAGGTTTAATCTTGGTTTATTTAATTTGATATGGTGGTTTGCTATGTGAATTTTCTTTCCAATTGATTTTTACATTTCAAACTTTTGGTTGGAATTTTTTCTTAATTTACCTGGAGAGTATTCAATTTTAACAGTATTGTTAAAATTGTGGTTGTATAAGAATCGTAAATTTTCCTGTTCTTAGCAGAATGTAAGTATCGTTTGCTATTCTCATTTGATCAGAAAATTCGGTGTTGTTTTTTTGAGATTGATGGTTTCATACATTCCTGAATGAATTGGTCAAATTTATGGGGCGATAACACCCTGTATGAACATCCTACAGGGTTCTAAGAAGGAATACCAGATGCCCCAACGCTTTCTCTATCATAATGTGAAGAAAAATTATCCCTAGCTGATTTAGTATGACCGGAAAATCGAATTTTTCGGTACCCATCAAGTTACTAACAATTTTGATAATGCATCAACTTTGAAAGGCTGTAACTTTTTCCTAGATAATCCTGTAAACTTCATAATACTATTATAAGATGCGTTAACTCTTCCTTTATCAATTGCCAAAAGGAATCGTACTTACAAGCTTAAGTAGTTGGCTTAAATGCTTTTATGAGAAGATTCTGGTTTATTTCATTCAAAATAAGGGCGCCATATTTTGATAAGTTACCCAAGCTAGCTGAAAAGCTTTAAAAAGCTCTAGTTGAAATCTACATTACTGTCTATCGATTAATTTAATACTTCAATGACAGATAGCGCCACACATATTTATTCAAACAAAATTATTCTAATTTGATTTTTGTACTAAATTAAACTAAATAACTATATTTGTATAAATCACAGAGGAAATGTAAACATAATATTTAATATAATTATAGAAAAATTAGTGCATTTCACCATAAATGTTAGTAACATTTCATTTCGTTATTCTAACCTCGAATAAATAACACAAGATTTATCGAAAAGCTGCAATTATCTAGCAACAATTGACAACAATTCAAACAATGTAAACAATTTTCAATAGCGGTTCATATGAAAAGACTAATTACAAGTAACTTTAAATAATTTAGGGGTGAATCAGCAAAGGTGGTTTTGTGTCCGTTGAATCCACATCATGTGCTCACATCTGACCGCCTCCAACGACATATTATGAAGTGTATGCGTAATTATCCGAATCATTACACATGCCCATACTTCGCCGAGCACAAATTCCTCGAGAAGAGCAAGTATGTCGAACACCTATTGTCGTGCGACAAGAAGGGGCACCACAAAGTGCCACCCTTGCATCCACAGACCCCCGAACAACCGGTTGATATGCCATCCATAGCATTGGGGAAACCATTGGTTATTTTCAATGATGATGAAGATTGGTGATGATGAAAATCTGGAAGAATTTCAGGAATAATTAAAGACTATTTTTATATGATTGTAACTTAGCGAATAATAATTAAAATCGTATTTTTATACTGCTCAGAGTTTTTCTTTGATTTATATACTTAAAATTTAGGGAGGGTACTTATAAAGCTTTGCACAAGCTCCAGAATGATTTGTTTTCAGTTTATTGTGAAATGTCTGTAATAAAAACTTTTTAATATTGACATAATATTACTATTTGTTGAATTAATTTTGCAATTTGTACTTTGTTTTACTGAAGAGTACATCACAAATTATGCAAAGAGTTTTCCGAAAATTGATCTTCGATTTCCTCACTTTTCGAAAATTTAAAACAATGACAAATATTTGAAATCGTTTATGATAGGCCG
This sequence comes from Mimaenictus wilsoni, assembly GCA_027575185.1. NCBI lineage: Eukaryota > Metazoa > Arthropoda > Insecta > Coleoptera > Staphylinidae > Mimaenictus > Mimaenictus wilsoni. Next base: position 41,547 of record JAODAC010007195.1, read on the forward strand.
CCGTTGATACATCAAATATTGATTATCTCAAAAAAGGGGAGCATCAAAGGGAAAGTGCGACAGAAGGGATGAATTTCCAGCAGACGCCGGCGTCGGCGTCGTAGGTCATCAGCACATGCGTCTGCTGTGACGCAAATAACGCAAACAGTATTACATCGTTAACACTAAAAATATCGACACTACAGCCAAACAATTCAATACTCCAATTCAAAAACAAGTACCAACGATAACAAGTGATAGCGACTGATAAAAAACGGTTAGTTAATACATAACATACAAATTGTAAGCCTAAACATACATCAACAATTTAAAATATTTTACGAAACCTTTCAAACCACAAGAGAGTGAATAAAATATGTGTTTAAACACATATTTTATGAAACCAAACTTAAAATTTGATATTGTGGATTTGTAAAAATTAAATAACAGCAGAGGAACATAAAATACGTGATTATATCGAACGAAATCGTGTTGCCACCGAACGGTACTTTGAACTATTTTTTACCTGTTAGAAAAAGTGAGAAAACGCTTTAAACACATACGAAAAAGTCAGAAAACGCTTCAAAAGCGGTCTAAAGCGAGGTTTTGTAAGTGTAGACACAATAAAAACAGGTAACTATAAATTATATATTAAAATTTGACGAACTTTTAGCATGATTTTTAAAATTCTGTAAACGAATTTCGGGAGTAGACAAAATTCTCTATCATAAGCAATTTAAAAAATGTCATAATTCTTATCAGAAATCGTAAATATGTTCAGTTAAAAGAACATTTTGCCTCTCATTTTTATCAAAAGAAAATCTAAAATTTGAGAAACTTTTAGTAAGAATTTTAAAATTTTGTAAACGAATTTAGAAAGTAGGCAAAACACTCTATCATAATCAGTTTAAAGAATTTCATAATTTTCATCAAAAGTCCTAAATATGTTCAATTAAAAAAGCACATTTTGCCTCTCATTTTAAACAAAAGAAAATCTAAAATTTGACAGACTTAGTAAGAATTTTAAACTTTCGTAAACGAATTTAGAAAGTAGACAAACTCCTCTATCATAATCAGTTTAAAGAATTTCATAATTCTTATCAGAAGTCCTAATATTGTACAATTTAGAAGGAAGATTTGTCCTTCCATTTTTATCAAAAGGAAAATCGAACGTTTCACAAACTTCAAGTAAGAATTTTAAAATTCCGTAAACGATTTTAGAAAGTAGACAAAATCCTCTATCATGATCAGTTTAAATCATTTCATAACTCTAATTAGAAGATATAGAAATGTTTAATTAAAAACTTTATATCACTACTACGAAATATACCCAATAAAAACGAAGGTTTTATCAAGTCAAGGTGGTACCGCAACGCGAATGACAAAACAATTCCGTCCAACACGCTCAGAAACAGCAGGCCGATGTGTACGCGTATACACGAAGTACTCGTAAGTACGCACATCGCGTGCAATTACAAACCTGTGGAATGGGAAGTGAGAATACGACATGCTCATGGCCTGATCCAATGAAAACGTCGCGCGACCGTGTTGCTGAGGCAGCCAACAAAAACCACACACCCAACGCCAGCCACGATGAAACGAAATAATGCATCCAACGCGTTGACATATTATTTATTTATTTGTTATTAACCGCGACCTAGTCGAGCGAGCGAGTGCGACAGTGCCATAGCCTACCAGCGATTGAATAATCGAAAACTTCAAGCGCGATCCAAAAACCAAGAAACGAAAACTATCGACGCGGTCAATACGCAAACAATCTACAAGCAAGATTATCAGCTGGAAAGTTTCGCTTGTTTTCACTTCCAACTGTTTCGAACTCATCCGCGCATTGTTTGTTAAATAATATCAAAACTCACCGAAAAATAGTCGTCATTTCCATTTTCATAACATTAGACTATCCACAACCGAGTTGTCCAAGTTGATTCTTTCCATTCAATTCGTTTACTAGTGCTAATGTGCATCAAACTTGTTTAGGCCGAGTTGGGAAGGTTCCTTAGTTGACTTAAGTCGATGTTCGGCCAGTGATTGTGTTCGTTAACGACAGGAAACATCGAAAAAAATACGCTGGTTGTGCCTAGGCAGAAAAAAACAAACATTTTAAGGTAATTAAAAGTTAACAATAACGGTATTTAACTTATTTATGTTTTTGTTCATTTGTTATGACATAAAATAGTTAAACCTAATCACAACTTAAAACTTAATTTTAATTGGCGTTTCATTGTAAATAAACTTGTCTGAAGTATAATATAAATCAATGAAATACAATGTTGAACATTGTTTAGATGAATAGTTTAGAACAAACAAGTATGAAAATAGCGACTGTGAATTAGGTAAACTTTACTAGGATTACAATCGACGCGCCAAGGCCGTACAACCGCAGTAAAGGCACTTAAACTAGTTGGTAGGTCATATTCACTAGATGCACTACTAGAAAACCAGTCAAAATTCAAATGAGATACGTTAAAAGTTGTAAAAATGTATGAAGGCTTGAAATACGAAAATACGAAATACATTTAAACATTTTAGTTACGTTGTTATCAAAAGAAAAACTGAAATTTGACAAACTTCTAGTACGAATTTTAAAATAATGTAAACGAATTTAGAAAGTAGACTAAATATTCTATCGAAATCAATTTAAACAATTTTATAATTCTCTTCAGAAGTCCTAAACATGTTGAATTAAAACTTTAAAATTTTTCTTCCATTTTTATCAAAAGTAAATCAAAAATTTGAAAAATTTCCAATATAAATTTTAAAATTCTGTAGACGAATTTAGAAAATAAAGAAAATGTACTATCATAATCAGTTTAAACAATGCCATAATTTCCCTTCAGAAGTACCTGAAATGTTCATCTAAAAATAGATGTTTTCCTTCGATTTTTAGTAAAAGAAAATCAAAATTTTGATAAACTTCTGGTACGAAATTTGAAGTTCTGAAAACGAATATCGAAATTAGATAAACTATTCTGTCTAAATCAGTTTAAACAATTTCATAATGTTTATCAGAAGTCCTAAAAATGTTCCATAAAAACTAAAAATTCTTCTTTCCACTTTTATCAAACGGAAATCTAAAATTTGACAAACTTCCAATACGAATTTTAAAATTCTGTAAACGGATTAGGAAAGTAGAGAAAATATCCTATGAAAATTAATTTAAACAGTTTTATAATTCTCATCAGAAGATTTAAAAATGTGTTCTTAATCACCTCGAAATTTAGATAGTGCTTAATATATATATAAAAGCATTTCAGATTTTCTCTTGAAACATTTTTTTCAAGAAATTTTCGAAGCATCATTATCCGAAAACTTAGTTACTTATATATAATGAAGAAAAACTTACGAATATACCTGACATACATACTTTATCAGTGCCCTACTCATGTCAATTTTAGTTTATCAACTTGCATTTAACATTAATCTACCAAAAACATTAACGTTCGATGTGTTATCAGAGAAACGCGAGTAATCGCACATTTTGCCATTATTATCATCCAGGGTTATTACCATGCTTCTGAACCGACCTGTATCCCTCGACAAATTGCACTAATCTCCACGGAATAACTCCAAAAAATCATATTATGTAATTACATGCACGTTACATGCACAGAGGGCGAAATTGTCAAATCATAAAAAGTAAAATCGTACGAGTTAACATCCAACATCATAGCGTAAATGTTATCAGTCTCTACTAAACGTTAAAAACGTTCAGTATTACACTTTAATCGTGACTTCGTGACTTCATATTTTTTATTTTAAAAATTGAGTGCTTTCCGTAGACTGTTCCTGTTTTTTTTTTTCGATTGCCTGTTGATTAATGAATGACAATTGTCAGTTTTAAACATCAGTTTTCGACATTACACAGTTGAACTTCTTGCAGAAATTCCACTTAAAATTGTAAGAAGGAAAAATGACGTGCAATAACAAAACAAGCCCCTTCATATACCGACAATGGATGATGAATAATTCAGCAGCCGCCACACCTGGAACGGGGAATAAAGGACTGAAAGGAATTGTAGCAGGTGAGTTTTTCTCTATTTGAGTTTTTTCTATTTTAAAAATTAGGAGTGTTTCAAATTTTTGGATTGAATTAAAGATTATGTTAAACTAAATGCGATTGTTTTAAGGTGGAATTACCGGAGGCATTGAAATCTGTATAACATACCCCACCGAGTATGTGAAAACGCAGCTGCAGTTGGACGAAAAGGGTGCTAGTAAAAAATACAACGGCATTATCGACTGCGTAAAGAAAACTGTGCAGGAACGCGGGATTCTAGGACTGTATCGTGGCCTAAGCGTTTTAGTTTATGGCTCGATACCTAAAAGTGCTGTTAGGTTAGTATCTTCTTTTCTAAACAATATTCTCCTAAAAAATTAAAAGTTAACTATAGTAATACCCTAAAAAATGCATGAAAGTCATGAAAGGTCAGTTAAACCGAAAATGTTAACATGCATATTCGTATAGTCTACATTTATTTAGATATACGTGTACTTTTATTTGTTCTTCTCATTTGTCCTATTAACAATGCAACGCAAATTACTTTTTTCAGTTATTTGTTCTCGTTGAGTTTATCACAAGTTGTTTAACGTGTTAACATTTATGTTGGATAATTTTATTTTAAATAAATGCAAATAAAAAGGACATTTCAAAAGACAGTGTAGCTATGTTAACATTTTCATTATGTTATACATATGAATTTACTTAATGATACAAATATGTTTTTCTTTAATCAAATAGTCTTAAGTAGTTTTAGGTTGTCTTAATTCATAAGTAAAGTATTCAAGAATATTCCCTATTCTCTCAAAAGTTCAAGTCGACAATACAAAATTAACCGAATGTAGACGCCATACTTTGTAGCAAATTTAAAGACAAATTCCCATAAAGAAAGCATCGATACTAAATTACAAAAGGGGTTTAGCAGGAGGAATTTCAACAAGATTCTAATTTTGTAACTGAGAATAAATAAACTAGGCAAAGCAATGTACCTAAATAGCTTAGAATAGAAGCAAATAAACGTAGTTTGTCTGCTTTTATATGCATATTTTAATATGAATAAATATGATTTTTCTAAGGTTTGGAACCTTCGAACAAATGAAAACAATGCTCCAAAATGAAAACGGTCAACTCACACCAATGAATCGCCTACTTTGTGGCCTCGGCGCCGGCGTTGGTGAAGCCATCTTCGCCGTAACACCCATGGAGACAATCAAAGTGAAATTCATCAACGATCAGCGGTTAGCCCAGCCGCAATACCGTGGCTTCTTCCACGGCGTGTCGACGATCGTGAAGACCGAGGGTATTGGCGGTGTGTACAAGGGCCTCACGGCGACCATCCTGAAGCAAGGCACCAACCAAATGATGCGTTTCAGCGTCATGGAGACGCTCAAAGACTGGTACCGTGGTGATGATCCTAACAAGAGTATACCAAAGCCCGTTATTGGTGTATTTGGTGCTTTTGCTGGTAAGTTTGTATTTTTCAAATTAGTTCTTCTTGTTATCGAATATTTAGATAACAAGAAGAAGTAAAACAAAGAGGAAAATATCGAATAAGACATTTCTTTCTTACCTAATTCTTCTCGAGATTAACTAATTGTTCTTGAGCTTATTTAATTCTTGCTAATGTTTGTTTCTGCCAGGTTTCGTCTCCGTTATGGGCAACACACCTCTGGATGTCGTTAAAACACGAATGCAAGGGCTAGAAGCATCGAAATACAAAAACACCTTCGATTGCATGCGAGTAATCTTGGTTAACGAAGGTGTGCATGCCTTCTACAAGGGCACAGTGCCACGTTTAGGTCGTGTGTGTTTGGATGTTGCCATCACGTTCATGATCTACGAGAGCTTCCTGGATTTGTTCAACAAAGTCTGGAAATGAAATAGAAGTTAATTGCAGGCTTTACATTCCATATTGTTGAATGCAGTTACATTACCAAGGGAGACAGAATGAATGTGACGCTTTTCTGAAAGGTGGCATACATGGATGCACAGCTAGTTTTGTACATTTTTTAACAGTTTATGAGGGTAAATTAGTCGCATTGTGCTGGTTTACCGTGATAGTTTATAGACGTACCAAGTAAATGTAATAAATTTATATAAGTTGTTAAATAATTTATTGCTTATCTTGACAAAAGTCCACGAAAATTGTTGAGGAAATAAAATTGAAGAGGTGCAGTTCAGTCCGTCCGGATATTGGGAAAACAAAGTTTTTTTAACGTAACAATATTTGAAAAACTGTCATTGTGCGTAATTTGGGTTGCCTATACTTAGGTTATGTTTTATACAAGTTATTAAATGTTTCATTGCTTACATCAACGAATGTACATGAAAATTGTTGAGGAAATCAAATTAAAGAGGTGCGGATAATAGGAAAAGAAAATTTTTTTGTCTATACTTAGATTATGTTTTATTACAAGTTGTTAAATGTTTTATTGCTTATTTCAACGAAAGTCCACGTAAATTATTAAGAAAATCAAATGGAAGAGGTGCGGTCTAGTCCGTGCAGATATTGGGAGAACAAAGTTTGTTTTTTATCGGCAACATTTGAATAATTATCATTTTGTGTAAATTGGGTTGCTTATACTTAAATAATGCTTTAATTTGTTTCAACTAATTAAAAGTAATTAATACAAGGGAGGCAATAAATAAATTAATGCATTTTACAGTTTGAAATTTATTTTAAGAAACATTTCCAAAGCAATTCAAATTGAATAATTGTATTGTGGGTTGTCTATTGAGTTGATAACATGCGAAAAAATGTATTTTGAAAGTGCCAACTTTAAAAAAATTGATGAAAACTATGTACCTCTTCATGAGGTTATGTTTATGAATTGTACAAGTTGTACGATGTAAAATATGTAAAATCATTATCAAAAAACTCAAACAAATCAAGGTTATAAATGTCCTCTCAATAACTTTGGTTGACTCTCAAAAGTCAAAGCTGTCAAATGCGCTGACAGATAACACGGTTGACACCCATGACACATTCCTAGTTTGTCAGCTGCAATTACTACTAATAAATCACAGAACAATCAACAAAGCCGTAATTTAAGTCTTTGCAGCCCATTTCATACGCTTAGTTACATGCCAGTTGTGAGTATCACTTCCTAATCCACGTTTGCAAAGATGTCCGGCCACCGTTACACATCCAGCACAGCGAACTTCGACGATGACGATGTGGATGATGAAACATTCCTGCGAAATTCCCGTAAACCACCTACGAATAGCTTCGACGAGCAGGTGCAGTCCTTCCAGGAGCGACGTCGTGAAATCGAGGAGCGTACGATTCAGAGCTCGGAGCGATCGATAGGTTTGCTGCGTGATTCCGAGCAGATTGGTATTGCTACGGCTGAAGAATTAGCTAGACAACGCGAGCAGTTGGAGAGGACTGATAAGCGCTTAGATGAGATTAATCACACGCTGCGTTTCTCTCAGAAGCATATCAATGGCATCAAGAGTGTGTTCAGCAGTTTGAAGAACTATATGTCGGGGAGGAATGATCAGCAAACGCCTAGTACGCCATCAACAACAAAAGTAAGTTTTTAATATCCGTTTTTTGTGGTGTTTTTAAAGAGTTGTAGGCATATATTTGGTTTTATGAAGAAAAATTGTTTATAATTTGTTAATTAAAGAAGAGTTTGTTAGTTTTCATTGGGTAGATTTTGAGGTATGCTTTTTCTTAGGGTTAATTGTGACTTTGTTTTCTACAGTTTTAGTCAATTTTGGGGACAGTTTTCGAGGATTTTCTGAAAGGTGGTAAAGATATCTTTCTCAATAACTTGTAGGGCAACTCTTCTTCTATTAATTATTAGGAGGTTCATTAAAATATCTAATATAATTTAAAATATAGTGCGGTTTGAAAGGCGTGTTTTTGTACATTTCGAAAATTAGACATCAATTTTCTCATATTTCCAAACTTATACGAACATTTTCTCATAGATGAACTTGTAGTTCATCTCTTCTTATAATAATTATTGAAGAGTTTCTGAAAATAACAATCATAGGTAAGAAGATATAGGGTGTTTTTCAAGGTGTGTTTTTAGAAAATACATAAATTGCTTAACTTTGACAACAATTTTCCAGTATTTCTCAACTGGCTAAACAATTATCACCTGGCCTAACGACTAGAGCAACTCTCCTTCTATTAATTATTTAAAAAACTCATTCATTTAGTAGTTTATTAGAAGATATACGGTGTTTTTGAAATAATGTTTTTGTAAATTTCACATATTCGTCAACTTTGACATTAATTTTCTCACATTTTCCAGTTGATAAAAATATTATCTCAAGATCTAACATGTGTATCCACTCTTATTCTATTAATTAAAATCGCAATTATAGGTAAGAAGATACAGGGTGTTTTTCCAGGTGTTTTAGGAAATTTCAAAAATTTAGCAACTTTGACAGTAATTTTCCAACATTTCCCAATTGAGAATAGAATTATCACCTGGTGTCTCTTATAGAGTAACTCTTCTTCCTTTGATTGAGCTAAAGAGGTCATTCATATAATTATAGTTGATTAGAAGATATAGGGTGTTTTGAAACCAAGGTTTTGTAAATTTCACAAATCCGTCAACTTTGACATCAATTTTTCTCACATTTCCAATTTAAAAAAGAAATTACCGCATAGCCTAACGCATAGAGCAACTTTTCTACTATTAATTACCGAAGACTTCATTACAATATCTTTGCTAAAACCGGAGATACAGTGTGGTTTTCACTAAGTTGTATTTTTTTCTCTTCATAAAAATAGGTAACTAAATCAGATAATGAGGAATCAATCAATACCACCTTCGACCGATACGACAGCCATCCCATGACGCGACTGAAAGGCCATCCCAACGAATACATCTCGACGGCGACGTCGCCTTCGGGTAGCAAACAAATCAGCCAACGTCTGGAGGCCAATCTCAACGAGATGAGTTCTTCCATTAGCCGACTGAAAGGCCTCGCCACCGATCTTTCTTCGGAGATCGACACTCAGAACGACCTCATCGAGGGCATTATGTACAAAACCGAGACTGCTGATTATACTATACAGAAGCAGAATAAAGACATGAATAAAATTCTCGGAAAGAAGTAAGATAATACGTAGCACCAAGATGAAGTGAAGATGAAGGTTCGTTACACTAATTGTAAGATGGTTCAAATATGAAGATATGAAGAAAGATGCACAATACTATTCCATGTTATATACAATTCTACTACTCACGACAACAATGATACTCCTCAAGGAATCGATAAAATCGAATGATAAAAAGGTAATTATTGAAAGTTTTTAAAGATGGAGGTTCAGAGAGACAGAAAAAAACCGTTATTGTGAATGTGAAACATATTGTTTTTATTTTAAGAGAAAAAGATTGCAAATATAATGGATGTTATTTAATATTTTAGAGATTTCTTTCAAAAAGGGATGTGGAATGAGAAGTGATTTGGCATTGGATTTTTTTTTGTGAATTATGAACCTTCCTATTAATATATTCATTTTTTTAAATTTTTCTTAACTTTTGCCTTTTTTGTTTTTCCATTCTTTTCGGTTTCTTCTTGTTTTTCTTTCTTAAGAATTCTACTTTTTGGTTTTTCCTTTTCTTTCTCTTTTGCTCATAGACAAAAAGATATAAGGTGCTTTTCCAAGTATGTGTTTGAAAATGTCCAAAAATTGGTTAATTTTCGTTTCAATTTTCTCCCATTTCCTTATCCAAACTTATAAAACAACTCTCCTTCAATTATCTACCTACCAAAGAGCTTATTGAAATACTTGTAATAGATTAGAAGATACAGGATGTTTTTGAAGTAATGACTTGTTTTTTGAAATTTCAAAAATGTTCTCACATTCTCCAACTGATAAGAAGATTATCACAAAACCTAACTTGTGGATTCACTCTTCTTCTATTAATTTTTGAAGAATTTATTAAAATAGCAATTATAGGCAAGAAGATATAAGGTTTTTTTTCAAGTTGTTTTTTGAAATTTCAAAAATTGAGCAACTTTCACAGTAATTTTCCAACATTTCCCAATCGACTAAATGTTAAACTTCTTCTAGTAATTACTGAAGTTCCTTAAATGAACAATCATAGATAAGAACATACAAGGTGTTTTTCAAAGTATATTTTTGTGAATTTCTAAATAATTGTTCAACTTTGATAGCATTTTTCGAATTGATTAAATATTTACCACCAAGTCTAATATATAGAGTAACTCTTCTAGTAATTACCATAGCATTTTGAAATCTTTTTTACAGATTAGATGATACAGAGTGTATTTGAAGAAGTTTTTTTTTTGGAAATTTAAACAATGCAACTTTGACATACAATTTTTTCAAGAAAAAGTGAAAAGTTCTTTTCGATTAGGTTCTTTCTTTTTTTTATCCTCATTGTATTTCTTTTTAGTTCGATTTTTATTTCTTTACAATTCCTATTTCTTTCATATTTGTTTATTTTCGTTAATTTCTATTAACTAAATTTCTTTTTGCTTTAAGAAGGATTTATTAAAGACCTAATAGGTCTACATATAGCAACAAATACAAGGTGGAATTTACTAAACCAAATTGAGAATAATCTGGGGCAAAACGAGTAAATGTTTAAGGTATGTGTCCTTGTTTCTCTGTTTTAGATATTTTTTATCTATATTTGCTTTATTTGCTGTTTTATATGTAGTACAAATTGATTGCATACTAATAAAATGATTCATTCAATAACATTTCGTACAGACAGTATAGTTTTTTTAACTAGAACTAGAATAATCATGAATCTATGACGTTTGTGTTTGATTGATCAGTGCAGAGTTCAAAGTTTAAGTTGTTAAAACAATGGTGGAAATTTCTCTGTTCTAATTCCGCGTTCCATGCGTTTAAAGTTGGGTAAACATTATATAGACAACCTTTATTGGCAATGGAATTGTTGGAATATCCAACAATTCCATTGCATATATTCACTGCAATAAGTAGTAAGTAAAACTAAATAACACTTAACATCCTAAATATTTATGAACAAAACTTAATTATATAAATGCAATTTCAACAAAAAGTAATTGAACCACTTTTTTCTCATTCATTCACTCTCTTCACTCCCTAGCTACCTTCAATTAGTCGCTCCCCGTAATTGATGGTGGATAAGAGTCCAGTCCACGCTGCTTCCTTCCGCTTTGTTACCACTTTCAAAATTGCCACCCCCCCTTCCATCCTCACTCAGCCACTCTTTCACTCTCCTTTTTTTCCCTGGCTATCACGCGCCCACTCCTCTTTCATTCCTATACAATCACTCCCTACATGCTCCCAGGAATCTCTCCCCCTTCCACACAGGACACACCTGACATATTCATAACCCATCCACACCTTCCATTCCCTCCCTTCCGATCCACTCTGTGCTCTGGCTATCAGCTGCATTCAGTTCTTTAGCGCCAATATATCTGGGTCTCATCTCGATTGTCTGCACTAGGGATGTCAACTTTTCATGAAGTATCGATACTTTAGAAACTTCGATACCCAAGTATCGAAGAAAAGTATCGATACTTATTGGTATCGAAAATACACATTGGCGTCATCTGTTATTGTGTTTTCAAATTATCTTTTACTCGTTATAGATATATTCCAGTATTTTATCATCCAAATGTTTCTGACGTTATGTCAAGCCGTTAAAAAGGCGTAAACGTATTTGAAACGCATACGTTTGTTAATTTAAAAATGTCCGTTTTGTGATCGAATTTCCCTGTTTTTTTATTTGATAAATATCAGTGAAAACAAAAACTAGTGGAAAATTTAATTCCGTAATATTGATATGTATTTATGTGAATGTAGTAATGAAATAATGTATGATTGAATTTCCATATTTTCAAATTAACCGACGCAGCAGCGGGGACGACTCTGTCGCTCAGATTACCATCATAATTGGGGGTTGTGATCAACAAATGGCCTCCAATGTAGGGGCAGGCAAAATCAAAACGTATAAAGCACAACAAAAAACAAAACAATTTTTTATCAATATTTCGTTTATTCAAGTTCTCCTTACGCTTTATTTTTATACACAAACTTACATAAATTTTACTTCACGTTTTACCTCGCCCATCATCATTCTACAGTGATTTTATTATTTTTTTGTGTGTGTATCCGCCCAAAAATACGCAACGTGAACAACGCATTCGTACATTCCTTATTTGTATTCCTCTCTGTTCGACTTCACGAATCACATATTTTCGTTATGCAACAACAATTTACAGTCAAGATTACAAGAGAACTTTTAAAACCACAAGCTATTGCATATCGAAAATAGAGATATGATGAAATGACTGGTATAAAATTTCAAATTAACCTATCGCCACACTCACTAACACAGACATACGGTACATACATGCTAAAAAACGCATCACACGCACGCATCCCAGAAACAAACAAAAAACGAATATAAAATAAAAAATAAAATCATTACTTACATACAATACATATAGATTTACAATAAAAATGTATACAATAACATATGGTGTTTTTCGTTTCTGATGGGTTAAAGCGAAAGGAAAGCGGAATAGTGGGGAAAGGAAGAAAGAGGAGGGCTATGTATGTGTTGGTAGATAATCATAAGATAATTAACATGCTTAAAAAACGCCTGCATCCGAATAATATATAGTTGTTTTGTGGCGACACGCAGACGACTACAAACTACTCAGTTTTGTCTCTCATTGTTATTATTTCTCGATTTTCTTTACGGCAAACTGATTGGCATTGCTTAGTAACTCGCAAAACTATATCTTCTTTTTTTAAAACAATCGCAGGGGAACAAAACACCTATAATACCGATTAGACTGAATAAAAGCAAAAAACTGGAATTCTTATACAAGCACCGTCGTTTCGTGCTCCATCGCGGAACATTTCAGCAATTTTTTTCTGCACCATTGTGTTGACTTATTTCATAAAATTATTGTTTCTGTTGCATTTTGCTTACGTCTTACTTTGTAAGGTTGGTTTTTTGTAGGTTAAGTGTTTCACGTCAGAGTTTTGAGGTTATTTTCTGTTCAGGCGCGCCGAGGAAGTAGACGTGTAGCTTAACGATGGTGGTTGGTATACCTTAGCGGGTGGGTGGCTGTTTTTTTTTTGGTTTACTGCTAGCAGCAGTTCTTCCGCTTCGGCTTGTTCGTCTTGCGCAGGTTGACCGTGTCCTGGGCGTCGCCCTGCTGGCGCTCCCGCATGTCCAGCTTTTGCTTGAGCACCTCACGCGTGATGCTCAGGAACATCTCCTCGACGTTGAGGTTGTCCTTCGCCGACGTCTCGTACAGCTCGATCTGCATGGTGCTCGCGAAGCGCTTCGCATCTTCGGTGAGCACCACTTTTCGCTCGGGTTCATCGTTTTTGTTACCAACTGTAACAGCACAAATTTATAACAAACAAATCAGTATTTTCTTTCACGTTTAACATCATAGTTGGCAATGGTAGTTGATCATGTTTAGAGGTTAAGTTAAAGACTTATTTAGCAGGTTAGATTCTTTTAGGTTAGATAAGTATTATTTTAGGTTAGATTACAGAAGTTTTAGGTTATAGTTCTAAGCAAAGGTTTAATAATGCTTAATAAGCTTTGAAAATGTAAGTGCATACTTATTTAGAAGTTACGTCTAACTCACAATAAATTGTCAACACTTTTTCAGGTTAAACATTTAAAAAATCTATTAATAAACATATTTAGAGATTAAACAGTTACATTGTTATTAAAAATAGTCTTGATTAAAAAAAATACTGAAGTTTAAAGACGTTTTTAACGTTAAATTTTGACAGAACTTTGAGGTTCCTTTAAAAAGTTCAACTTGTTTACAATTTAGTTAGGTTATTATTTAGTTTAGGTTATTAATTTGAGAGAAGCAGAAAGGGAGATTAAACTTACCTAGAACTTTATTGACTACATCACAATTTTGTTCAATTTCGTGCAACCATCGCTTGACATTCGCGAACGATTCACCGTTTGTCACATCGTAGACGACAATCACACCGTGAGTACCTCGATAATACCTACAAAAAACGCATAAAATTAATTCTATTTCTTCTTGCTTAATTATGGTTCTTGGTATCAAGGCCCACTCAACTCGAAATTAATTCAAACAAAATTACAGGTTATCTATCAAAAAAGAATGCAGAGCAAATTGTTAATAAGGTTGGATCCTGATTAGAATTTTAACTTCATATTTTAAAGTTTCATAAGAATTCAACCGATCAAAATCGAAGTTTAACGAATGAAATTTATATCAAAAATTTTAGATGCCACATCATGCATGCATGCATGATGTATCACATGAGTTTATAGGACATTAATCATGTATGTTAGCAGTAGCAAAAAGCCTGATAAAGGCGAAATGTGTTTTCGAGGTTAAGTATAATAGAGGCTAGTGGACTTCCATACATACTAGTGAAATGTCAAAATATATTTTTAAGGTTAGATTTCAATAGTTGTCAAACCCAAATCAAAGAAAATAGTCTTAATTAAACCTTCAGAAGACAATAATTTAATTTTTGTGTTCTGAAGATTTACAGTATGAAAAGTGAAGTTTAGATAGATAAAATATGAATGTGAAAACGAAATGCCACAACTTACGTGCTAGTTATAGTTCTAAAACGTTCCTGCCCTGCTGTATCCCAAATCTGGAGTTTCACCCGACATCCGTTCACATCCACCGTGCGAATTTTGAAGTCAACGCCAATTGTGGTGATATAACTTCCATTAAACGTATTATCAGCAAAACGCAGCAATAGAGAGCTCTTTCCGACGCCTGCAACAAGTCGCCTGGGTAAGTTTCGTTGAAAATTACATCGAAATGCATGAATTAGGTACATTCCAGCTATAATTTTCAGGCAAGTACATAGTTTCAAGTAGTAGGTTATTGTTATTATGTGTTCGTTAACACGGTCGTCGGCATGACAAACGATGATAACGCACATAAATTGCGCGTGGGTAATCCGTGTATATAGTGTACGAGTATGAGCACTGTCGCTACGTACCGCTATCGCCGATAATTAGTAATTTGAACAAGTGATCGTAATCCTTGGCCATCTTTCGCTGGGCTCGCGCACTCACGGCCCAGAAACTGGTGACTAATCGCTGAGTGTCCGAGTGCTGTGTGCGGGCATTTATGCCTGCTGCAACGGCGAGCGGCGAGAGAAAAACGCTGGTCGAACCACTGGCGGTGGTGTTTTGGGCTTGGTTGTTCTGTGTTAGCGGCGGCGACGGCGATTTTCGGAGGGCGGTTACGCGGCGCGTGCAAGCCGGACGACGCGCTCGCTGGGCTCACTATCGTTGATAGCCATTGATATCATACGCGAGGCGAAAGTCGAGCTGTCAAAAAGGGGGGGATTTCCAGGATTGTCAACGTAACGTCATAACTGGGATCAGCGAAAGCACATGGAGTGTAGCTCATTCGCATTGTGAAGATTTTATGCATGTTGCTTTAGGCAGTTTACAGTTTCCCCCCTTTTTGAACAGTATCTGTTTTCCATATATGATTTTTGAATAAACAATGCATTTATACAGGTTGTTCATTGATTTTGTTAAGTATTTCTAAATAAAAATGTTGACACTTGACAACTGTTACAATGTTAAAACATGATTTGTTTTTATGTTTGCAATTCAAGTTTTTTTTTTGAATTATGTATATTTTCAAGCTAATATATTGCTTTACCACGATTTTTTTTTAATTTTACAACAATTTTTAAAGCTTAACAATTATGTATGGGGGCATAAAAAATTTAGAAATGTTAAGGTGGGGCATGGCCTAAAAAAGGTTGGAAAACACTGCTTTAGACAGTTTACCGTTTCCCCCCTTTTTCGTACAATATCTGTTTTCGATAAATGATCTATGGGTAGGCAACCTATTATGCAGTTATACAGTTTGTTCATGGATGTTGTTTAATACTTATAAATATTTTTTTTCATTTTTTAAGAATATTTTTTATCCCAATATATTGCTTTACAACGATTTCTTTAAATTTTTGCGCTTTGATAATTACTTTGAATTAATTTTCAAACATTTCTTCAATTTAAATTTATAATAATAATTTATAATAAAAAAAGCAAGTCGTTAAAACGGGGGATTTCCTGGATTATCAATGTAACATCATGACTGGTATCAGCGGATAGCGCAAGGCTGATATGCGTTTCAGACCTGATAAGCGTATCAGATCTTTAACATTTTTGACATTTATCACCTGAAAATCTGTCAAATATTACATACAACCTGGAATATATTTATAACTGTTTCAAACAAAATCAATTCTTAATATTATGATTATAATTTATATCAAACATACCTTTCTGGACAATAAATAATTATATAAAGGTTGCAATGAGAGAATGTATTGTTATCTATGAAAAGAGTGTGTTTGGATAATATGCAATAGTGTCTACTTGGTTGCATACAACTATATAAAAAATTCATAATTTGAAACTGTTGTATTACAAATAATCTCATGCCTTTGGCGAGTTTTTGGTTAATTGAAAGAAAATAAGTTGTTTTATAAATTACTCGTTTACTACAAGTCGTATTAATTCTACAAATTTGGAAATGTGAAAAAATGCAATCAAAGTTAATTTACTTTCGTCATTTATACCCTCTGCTCACTTTCTTTCTTTTGACTAAATGGTTAAGTTAGATTAAGTTAGATTATATCAGATTAAGTTAGGTTAGGTTAGTAAGAATCAATAATCTTCGAAAAATTATCTAGGACACAGTTGTTGTATGCATACATCTACGGCTGCTTCATTTCCCTATGCGATGCCATGACAAAACTGTAAATTTTAAAAACTGTCAAATTTACTCTGGTGGCGGATGGCTCAACTATTTAAGCCAATTTTTCGGATGATGACTCATTTTTCTACCCAAAAGAGTGGGGACAGGGTAATAAAAGCCGGTTTCGACAGTTTGCTTACGAGATCTAGAGCCTTAATATGTATGTATATCTGGTCATCTACACCAAATCACCGTTCATAAAACGAAAATAGAACTGATAACACAAAACTCCAGAAAGGAATCAATAATTACCTAATCACACAAAGGTTATCACCCTATCTAATCACCCAACCACTCGACGATAACAATTACCCAACGTGTATTACGCTCGAGTACTCAACAGGCAATCAAAAACCTTCCATAACTCATTAAAACCAGCTCTAATCAACATCAAAGAAACAGAAAAAAAAAACATAGCAATCGATAATATACCAGCTTGACTCTGACAATGATAATGATAATGAGACGATCGCGATGTGGGATGATTTTCAAACTCGTTTATGCATCGATCAGCACTACGAAACCAAAAACGATGATAACCACATATCGAGATATTACCACATTTCGTTAACAACGTCAACTACGAATTAATCCACTACGTTGAAATGGCGAGTGTCTAATTGTTCTGTTTACAAAATTTTACTTACAATTAGTTCTCCTAATAATGTCGTAAAAAGTAATGAATATTAATCTGTAAAAACCGTAATATTAATCTGTAAAAACCGTTAAAATTCCTAAGTTTGAAATTACGAGCTTACAATTAGAATGAGTGCTATGAATTAATTGTAAGATCAATTAAAATATGTTCAAGCGAATGTACACGACAACTCGTTTTTTTTTTTATTTTAACTTGTAAGAGAGTGAGAGACTGGAATGTGATATCAGCGCTCAAATTGTAATTTTAATTACAACGAGCGCAATAAGCGACAAGCGAGATGATCCGCACTTTAATTTCGCGTGATATCTGCTCGCATACAGTTTCCTCGAAAGCCTGAGGAGCACTTAGTTCTTACTTAAGTCAAAGTCAGCCATAAAGTTGAGTTAAAGTTGAGTTGGTCTTGACTTAGTTTCAGACTCAACTTTCCCATTCTTAAACAAATTTTAATAAGACATTTGTAAATATATAGATTAAAAATTAAATATGTAAAATTTTAAAACCTGTGTTACTTAAGTAACGTTAATTTTTGAAGTTTTAACCCATAATCAGTGTTTTTTTTTTTCACAACTTTAATAAATTAATTTTCTTTGTGTCGGTTTCATTTTTTGGACTAACAAAAAAACCAAAAAGTTGAAAAGTAAAAAGCATTGTGAAGAATAAACAAAAAAAAATTGTGGCTTGCTGTTAATATTACAGAAAATTGTAAACAATTGAATGTGCGTGCGTTATCAGTTGTAGTGTCTGATTCACAGTAGACGGTTTCTTTCCTTGTTTTATTTTTTTTTCTGTTCGTCGCAAGTGTAAGAGATAATCGTAACAGAAAAAAAAGAGGAAGAATGACAAAGTCTGACGAGACAGTGCCGTTCAGGTCAGTGCCTGTGACGACGAATGAGAAGCGATCAACATGGAAGCAGGTAAGTTGAATAACTTGAAGTTGAAAGTGAGTACAACTATGTACAATTTACGATTATACTTGTAAACACTTGTTAGTCATTCGGTATTCATGTTCTTCTTTTGTGAATAATTACTGGAATTTATAGTGAGAATATGAGAATATGTGAATACCACCGGAAATTATTTATCATTCTGTAATGCTTTTGTTTCTCCTTCTAGAAGTTTGAATATGTTATTTTTTACGATAAGAATTCATAATGCATTTACTAAATGTTGCTTTTTGTAATTTTCTAACATTGGTGAGTTTAACAACACTTTTTTCCCATTTCTCTATTGACAATAATTATATTAATTAATAGAATTTATAAGCCGTGTTGTGGAGCTCGGTGCTCGTTAGATCACCGCAGTTAAGCAACGTCGGACATAGCTAGGCGTTGGATGGGTGACCACTTGGTCAGCGGCTGCGGTGCCGTTGATTTCGCGGTAAAAACGCGGACGAAGGATGGGCGATTCGTTTGCAATGGTCCCCTGGAAAAAACCTATATGCACAAATAAGTTCAGAGCAAGTACCATCAGTAGCGAGATCGAATTGGGCCGAGTGAAAGTTACTATTCCCTTGCATCACTATATGGTAGAAAAAGGTTGTTGGATAAATGAAATAAATAATAGAACTTATAGAATAAGTCTTCTATTAATTACTAAAGAGAAGATTGATGTCGCGAACCAACGTCGGCGGCCCTGGTTGATGGCGCGGTGAATGCACCGGGTCTTGAATTAGAATTACAATATATAATTAGTACTAAAATTCATAGAACAAGTCGTCTTATGTTGCTTTGTAAAGGGCTAATCCAAATAAACCTCACAGAACCAAAGATACAGGGTGTATAATTTTTTTTCAAAATCTGTAAAATAGTTTTCGTAAAACGATTTTCTGCCATTTATCAAATGAAAACAATAACGTTAATTAATACAATTTATAGAGTACATCTCTTTTAATTAATTAGTCAAGAATTCATGAAAATAAAGAGAGTAGAACCAAAGATACAGAACGTTTTCAAACACATTTCAAAGCACATTTTTACGTGGGTTAATTTTTTGTAGAGTTACTTTTGCTATCGATTTTCTCCCAATTTACAATTGATAAAAAGGAAAACTAGTGCTACAATCTGTAGAACAACTATTCTTCTATTTATTTGTGAAAAAATTATTTAGATAAACCTCACAGAACCAACGATATGAGATACGAGAACCAAAGAGATATGTTTCCCAAACTCGCTTTTGAAAAACTAAACAAAAAATCTTTAATTTTTAATTTCCTATATGATAAAAACAAAATAAATTAAGTAACGTCTCGCTATCATTAGTAACTCCTAAAACATATTTCATAAAATGCATACCATAGTCTCCATAATAACCCCAAATCCAACAAATCCCAAAGCCAACAGCTGATAACGCAGCCATTGTTAGAATTGATTACAAAAATGAACTGTTTACAGCGATTACAGACGTGTCGTAATGACAATTTCGACATCACAATCTCGTGGACAATTGCGTGCGACAATGTTTGACAAATACACATGCCTACGATATAATCCTCTCTCTTCCATATCAGAAAATATCATAAACCCTTTGATCCCAATTTCCACCGAAACAACATAGAAATTTTCCGTTCCGAAGAAACATGTCCCACGTATGATTTCCTTGAAAAAGGAGACTAGCTTGACTAAGAGCTTATAACAAATACATTAACATATTTACAGCGATAATGAGATGCATCCTATCGTTGAATGTAAAAATGTTTCAAGTGCGATAAGTGTGATAAAGATGTTATAAACTATTCAAATGTGAGTCGCGTGTCGATTTTTAATTGCAACTTCTAGAATTCTATGCATGCATAATGCATTTTGTTGTTTATCTCGCACTTTATAGTTAAACAACTTTGATATTATTGAAAACAAATCGATTTGCAATGATTTAGTTTGTGAAATGTATCATTTTTCATGTCGTGTTACAATAGCTCACTGTATTTATTAGGAATTAATGAGATAACCTCACTTAATGCTTTGTTATGCAGGTTATGTTAGCTCTAGTTGCATACTCAGCATCCATAGCGCCATCTATGAGCATAGGGTACTCAGCTGTTGCGATTCCAGCTCTTCTCAGCGATGAAGTTGTTCCTTTGTCCATGAATCAAGTGTCATGGTTTGGTAAATATGAACAACAACCTAACATAACCTCTATAAATGTTAACTTAACCTAAATGTGTTGTTTACAGCATCAATTGCATCAATAGCAACACCATTAGGTTGCCTCGTCTCGGGTCCAACTTCAGATCGTTTTGGTCGTAAATCAGTCCTGCTCATCGTCAACTTAATCACGTTTGTAGGTTGGATTACAATCGCTGTGGGTATGGATATGAAGGACTCGAGATATGTGATCCTTTTGGTTGGACGGATTATAACTGGTTTTAGTACAGGTTTTGCAAGTATGCCACCTGTCGTATACATGTCGGAAGTGTCAACTTCTCGTTTAAGAGGAGTTTTTACGACGGCCAATGGTGTATTTTTCGCTATTGGTATTCTGACTGTTTATATTTTTGGAGCTATTTTCCCGGTAAGTTTGATATTATATAAAAGTAATTACTTGAAACATAACCTACGTTTTTTGCATTTTTTTTAATCGACTAACTTTGTCGATGATTTTCTCGAATTTCCGTATAGGTATAAATAATTCTAGGTCTGATAATTTGATATGATACCCTAAGAGGTACCTTAGGGCAATCAATTTTCGGGGTTTCGGGAAAGACTCGACGTCTTGGGACTTTCAATATTTCAAATGTTTATAAGACTTTCTGTATTTTAATAAATTCTTTAGTAATTAATAAAAATTACTAACGAGTTTATTAAAATACATGACTACTGCAAATATTACAAATTGTAGAGCAACTATTCTTCTATTAATTACTAGAAAGTTTACCAAAATATCTTCAATAAAACCGAAAATACATGACGTTTTCAAACACGAATTTTCTAAATAATGTTTGCCTGTTTAAACATAACCTAACAAACTTTATAACATCTCCAAACGTAACCTAATCTATTATATACCTTGATTACTCATTACTATATATGTTTCCAGGATAATTGTGGAACAGTAGCCGTAATAACAGCAATCTTACCATGCATCTCCATGGTTTTGGTCACCTTCCTCTTGCCAGAAACCCCCCAATGGCTAGTAACAAAAAATCGAATAGATGAAGCCACTATAAACATGCAAACCATCTACGGCTATCCCGAAGTAACTGCAGAGATCTACAACGACGTTCAGGACCTCATCCATCGCCGGGAGACCAATAAAGTCGCCGTTAAATCCACCCAAGATAACCTCAGTCGAAAACTAAAGGCAATCCTAACCCCATTTCGTCGTCCGACCTGTTACAAACCCTTCCTACTCGTCCAAACCTTCTTCTTTTTCCAACAATTCACCGGCACCTTCGTTATCGTCTTCTACGCCATTGACATTGTGGAGGAAGCTGGCGTTCAGATCAACTCCTACCTAGCAATCGTCCTCATCGCATTTGTTCGCTTCGTGGGAGCCGTCCTCGTGTGTTTCGTCAGTCGCAACTTCGGTAGGAGGCCAATATCCCTGATTTCCGGCGTCGGAATGACGCTCTGCATGTGTTTACTTGCTGTATATCTCCACCAACAGTGGGAGGGAGTATCCTGGCTACCCTTTGCCTGTTTACTTGTTTATTTCTTCACGAGTACGCTGGGTTTTATTACGATGCCCTTCGCGTATGCTGCGGAATGTTTTCCTGCGGAGATCAAAGGGACTATGACGGGGATTATAACATGTTTTGCATATTTGTTTAATTTTATCGTCGTGAAGATATATCCGTCGTTGATTGAAAGTATTGGCGGGTTTGGTACGTTTATGTTTTATGGGGTTTTCAGTGCAGTAGGAACTTTGTTCGTTTATTTCCTGCTGCCTGAAACCAAGGGGAAGACACTGACTGAGATTGAGGAGTATTTCGGGGGGAAATCAAGTAAAGGGGTGGAAGCTGCCGAGGAAAAGATGTTACAAGCTAGATATTCTTAGTTGTAGTCGTTTTTATAGAATTTTGTATATATGTAAACTTAATAAATTTACAAATAGTTGTTTATTTTTTAAAAGTAATTATTTCTGATGAAAATTTTTCGCATTTCTTAATTGATAATAATAATATTAAGTAATTCTCTATTAATTAGTACAGAGTTTATTAAAATAAACAAAGTAGAGCCGAAGATATAGGGCGAGTTTGTGAAATTTTAAAAATAGGTCGATTTTGTCGTTGACTTTCTCCCATTTCTCAAAGGAAAATAATAATATTTAGTAATGAAAATTATAGAACAACTCTTCTTCTATTAATTACTAAATAATGTATTCCAATTAACAAGGTAGGACCGAAGATATAGGGTGTTTTTCTAGGTGTGTTTACGAAAATTTTGAAAATCGATCAACTTTGAAGATGATTTTGTCTCATTTCCCCAACTGAGAATAATAATATTTAGTATTGCAAATGGTAGAACACCTCTTCTTCGATTAATTATTAACGGCCTTTTTAAAACAAAGAATGACCGAAAATATAGGCTATTTTTTAGCTACTCTCTCGGCATAGAAGGCAGTAGAGTACATACGTTAATAGCGGTGCCACCTGTGCTTCAACATTTAAGCGCATGCGTTGGATGCTGAGCGAAGTGGGAGAAAGTTGGAAAGGTATATAAGTAAAGCAACAAGTGCAGGGTGGGAAACAGTTTTTTAGCTACTCTCACAGCATTGGAGGTAGTAGAGCACGTACGTCGACAGCAGTGCCACCTGTGCTTCAATATTTTCACGCATGCGTTAGATGCTGAGTGAAGTGGGAGAAAGTTGGAAAGGTATATAAGTAATGTAGCAAGCGCGAGCCGGCAGGGCGGTAAAAAGTTTTTTAGCGACGCTCACAGCATCGGAGGTAGTAGAGTACATACGTCAATAACAGTGCCACCTGTGTTTCAATAGCATCACGCATAAATTGGATGCTGAATTAAATAGGAGAACAGTTGGAAAGGTATATAAGTAATTCAACAAACTGCGTAACATACGTCAATTGCCGTGATAACATTGAAACACAAATGACACCGCTATTGACGTATGTGCTCAACTACTTCCCACGCAGTGAGCATAGCTAAAAAACTGCCATCCATCCTGCCCGCCCGCGCTTTTTACATTACTTATATACATTTCCCACTGTTCTCCCCCTTAATGCAGCAGCCGACGCCTGCGTTTAAACATTGAAGCACAGGTGGTTCAATTTACTTTATAACCTACAATATATAACCTAGAAACATGAAAGAAAACTTACAAGTTGTACTGTTAAAAGTAAGCAAATGAAAGCTGGGTACTCTAAAAAACATATCTAACATCATGTATATAGTATATTTTCCCATACAATACAAAAAACATCCGACAATCGAAATCTCATTAAAAAACTCTATACTTAGCTTCCACTTGACAAAACATACAACCATTCTTAACACCCATGATTCCCATCTACTTTCTCCTGCCTTTTTGCGTTTAGTAAAGGCCGTAAATTTTCGAGACGCAATCTTACTGAGTCGGCGAAAAATCAGTAGGCACCAAAATTCGACAATGCATCTCTCTTATCAATGGCACAGTGTACGCAACGCATTCATCCCAACCTGGATGTCTCCATGCACTTTCTCGGGTTACTTTACGAGTATTCAAATCCTTATAACCTAAATTGAAGGGTGCGTTTTTAGGTTAAGACAAAATCATCGAAATATCGAAGGTTATCGACTTATAAGCTCAAATATTGAACCTCAAAAGAGGTATAAAAGGAAAGCAAACTTACACCAAATATGATGAACATTATAAAGCCGTCCAATCTGACTGAAGAATCCTGCAAACGGCTCCTGGTTATTCTGCCGAACTTTGATTGCCCTCGCCCAGTTGTTGCCCCATTCGATCATCGTCCCTGGTTTAAGGGCGTAGGAACGAATTTCGTAGATATTCTTCGCCGATTTCATCTCAATGCTCGGCCAGTAGCTGAATGCGAGGAGATACTGTAAATGCCTGGAGCGTACCAACTTCGACTGTTCCTCCTGCAGTTTTACATAATCTGGATTAGCCTCTAAAATCTTCGAAGTCTCATCGATGGTTTTAAATCCTCCACGAAATTGCCACAAATGCAAAGCCTGATCCTGATCTCCCACATTCACAGTCCATGACCCAACCAAATCAACATCATCGTTGATTTCTTTGATAGAGCTAAATAATTGAACTTGTTTTTTCCTGCAAAATATGTTTAACTGAATACAAATTACATTAAACTACTTTATGCTTTTTTATGTTATAGTGAAGTGAGTTCTAGAGTATTGAATTCACTTCACTGCAGTAAAGCAACAAAAAAATAATAATAAGCAGTAAGAAAGCACTTACACATTATCCAAATATTTCGTCCGGCAGTCAGCTTTGAAATTATGCGTTTGCAGGGAATAAACCTGCTCCTTGTTGCTAAGCATCAAACTGTGTGACTCTTTTGTCGGTTCGATTTTCCTGACCATTAGTTTTGAAAGCCATTCCTGTCGGGTTTGCGTCGTTGAAAAACATCTACTAACAATAAAAATATTCGAAATGACTTATATTTGTGACTTTTCTAGGGTGAAACTTACCTCAAGTTAACACTACGAATCATCTTCAAATTACAAGCCATGATTATTCAATCATCAAATGTGTGGTGCGACCTGCAGAGTGGAATTTTACAACGTACTTGTATCGCCGAATGATAACAGAACGAAAACATTCGTTCACTGATGCGATGTCCCCACTACAATTCCTGCAGGAATTCGAATAGACTAGGTGAGAATATATGAACAATTTGGGGGGAATGGAATAACTATGGGTTAAACAAAGTTGGAGGTAGTATTGAGCTTGTCAATATTATATTTTCGACATAAATGCAACGTCCATTGGAATTATTGAAATATAACCAAGTAGAAATTTGGATTTTGAGAAAGTTTATGTGTTTTATGATAGATATAAACTTTCCGACGATTTTTAGAAATATTCAAATCACTATAACATGAATTAAAGATTTATAATTTCAGTTTTTCCTTTCATAACCTAAATGACTTCCATTTAGTTTTAATTATTTAATTTCGATGAACCAATCGTATTTGTTTTTATAATTAATTGCAAAAAGCACCAAAACCTCTGTCCTTTACTGTTGCCTTTACCTTCACTTGAATTCCTCCAAATTAGAATCGACTTGAACTAAATATTTAAAAAAATGAGGGGATAGCAATAGATTTGTGTAAGACAAAGATGGAGATTATATTCAAGCCTATTTTCGTTGAGTATGCAGAGTCTATTGTGATTTTTACAGTAGTAATCATAACATAACAATTATAATATAAATTGATGTATGCTTAACTTGCCATAGCCTAGAATCAGCGAATTCATGGTAACTAAACGAATAATTTTTCTTTCAGTGCAGTTTTCCCCTTATTATAATTTCTGGAAAATTTTGGCTCTACAGAAACATACGTAAATTGGGGGGATAGTAATAATCGTGTGTAAGACAAAGATGGACATATTATTCAACCTGTCAAAATCCTACCTTCGTTGTTTTGCACAGCGTCCATTCTAATTATTACAACATAACCTAGTTATAACTTGATTTCCCAAATTCTGTGATAAAAACGATTAAAAATGTCAAAAAACAAAATCTACGTCAAGATATACGTCGGTGATTTAATCTATGATCGACTTTCTTTAAACACCGACGGTGTCCACCATTTCCAACCCGAAAATATCGTGAAAATTCCATCAAAACGCGTACGTTTTTACCGCTTGCGACTCTCTGGAGTCACTCTACACTGTCTGATCAAGGCTATCACAGAATGTCAGCAGTGCAGGAATATTGTAATTCGATACCTATTAACAGAAAAAGATATCGAGAGAGTGCGGATACATTTACTACCCTTGGGGAGTTGTCCAGAGACGATTGATTTCAACTGGTAAAATATCCCGTTCTCTTTTTCAGATTTTTGAGTTGCTGAGAATATCGAATTTCTTTTTTTGCAGGAATGAAAAGTGTTATCATATGGCAAGGGAGCGTTGTGAATTAGATCACACCCTGTCGTGGCTGTCTACGCTCGGAGGAGCATTTTCTGCACTTGGGGACTATTTCGTTAACTGTGCTGAGACGGCAGCAAAGATTTCCATTCATCAGTTTCAATTGGCGTTGAGATTAGGGGATCCGGGAATAGCCGCACGTTGTCGCCTATATTTTGCGCTGAGTTTGATACAGAGGAAACGCTTTAAACTCGCGAAAAGCGTGATTCAGCATGAGTATCTCCTGGCGAATTCACTGCCCGTGATTGATCATCGTCTAGCCAAAATGTGTTATGGTATCTGGTCCAAGCTGAAATACGAGTGGGGTTTGTATAAAAACAAGCTGAAATATTCATAATCTCGATAGAACATATTAGATAATAGAGTTATTTGTTTTTTAAATGTTTTTCTTTGTAATGAAATTTTAAAGGAAAATATATTGTATTTTTCCCTGTAATTGTATTTCCTCTGTAAAAATCAAGTTTACAATTCTATTTAGTTAAATGCCAAAATGAAGTAAAATCAGGAGTTTATTAATTTTAAAAATGGGTGGCGCCATCTATTGACCAATGACCAAAGTTCAACCGCATTACAAATACAGATTCCTGCTTGAGCTTTTTAACAGAGCCTTGTAATTCTACTATTATCTAAAAGATGGCGCTACTGGATTTAAATTTCGAACAACTTTGAAAATGTAGGTTTTCCCGAATTGTATGAAAAATTAAATTTATTTAATGATAAATTAGATATTGCGAACTGAATTATATTACAATAAAAGTTCTTCTCGCATTTAAGAAGTTTTATTATTTATTTTCCATTTCTTACAAATTCCGATTGATAACATTTACGATTACATTACATTGCTTTATAGAGAATGATGTCCTCTTATTTTATCATTTTTGGCTTGTTCCGAAACTTGGTGAAAGCAGTTGGGTTGTTGGTCTGGTGGTTAAAGGATGTGCTTTATACTTGGGCGTCGCGGGTTCGATTCCTGCCGGCGAAGGTGGTCGAAATTTTATTTTCGAATTTTAATTTTTGATCATACGTTTTAGCAAAATAGAATGGTCAACCGCCGCTTTGCGGCGGTGGTTCGTTTTCCTGGTAGGCTGCAATCTTACGGTTCGCCGCTTTGCGGCGAACGCCGACCGAGTCACGAGCACCTACATACGGAGGGGGTGGGCAGCCCGGCTGGGCTTCGATCCTACGACATCCTTGTTCGCATCCATTGACTCTACCACTGTACCACCGAGGCGGCATACACCTGCCCGAAATTTTAGTGGTTAAAATGAACACATTTTCATACTTATATTTTATAATGTACAAAGAATA
>JAODAC010007195.1:78860-90968 GCA_027575185.1 Mimaenictus wilsoni
AAGTTCAGACAGTTGCAGGTGAAGTTCAGACAGTTGCAGGTGAAGTTCAGACAATTTTAGATGAAAAAAACTTACCCTTGGAATTCGCATATGTCTCGCAAGCTCACTCGCCAGAGCAAACACCTTATCCTCCCTGGGTCCAAACGAACCAATGAAATACGTAATATCATTCGATATCAAAATGATATCCCTGCCCTGTGG
The DNA here is from genome assembly GCA_027575185.1 of Mimaenictus wilsoni. Taxonomy (NCBI): domain Eukaryota; kingdom Metazoa; phylum Arthropoda; class Insecta; order Coleoptera; family Staphylinidae; genus Mimaenictus; species Mimaenictus wilsoni. The sequence goes on from JAODAC010007195.1 coordinate 79,062, forward strand.
ATACTCCGGTGTATACAACGTAATCCTCCACGCAACCATCCCAACGTTATTTTCTCCAGGCACACGCTTCTGCTCCACCAACCTGGTCTCATTCTCAGGATCCAGCACCAACTCGATACAGTCCATCACCTTCTCGGGGAAGACCACCATCTCGTTCATCCTCTCCTGACTGTATTGCTTCCAGAGCAGATCCGCCATCTGTCGGAACATATCCGGATAGTCGTAGACGTACGTGGTACCAGCCTGTTGAGCGAGGAACCTTTTCTGTTGGAGATAATCCTTGGCAAGGTAAGGAGTCGAGATAGGAAGACCATGAAGAGGCCCCTGTTTCTGCCCGTAGGCTTCAAACCGAATGATACCCGTATCCGGATTGACTATCTCAGTATACATATTGATATCAAGGTAGTAACCACTATCATTAGCAATGCAGAGGCGAACATTCGTCGTAGGCGAACTGGGCGTTGATCTGATGGTCATCTTAAGTTCAGCCTGAAGCACTCGCAGCTTCCACAGTCTGGGTCCATATCGCATAACCATCGACGTGACAGCCTCTTCGATCTTAGAAGGATCCATGATGACTGTGGGGATGAAGTTCAGGAAGATGTGGTTGCAATCTGTGCGTCTGGATTGCGGATGCGAGAAGGCCACCTCGAGTTCGTCCATGGCTTCCAGCAGTACGCGTTCGCCTTCGTTCTGAAGGTATTCAAAACTTGCCTCCTTCGTTATCAAATCTGAATGGCGGATAATCGAACGAATGAAGAATCGATAATCGGTAACTTCATGACCCGGAGCAACTTTTGCCTTTCCAAGATACAAATGCATCTTCTGATTCGAAGTAGGAAGGGCTTCCAAGTTATAAGTCCTCATTCTGTTCAACTCCAGCTGGAAGGCACATGCCGGTTCTAAATGGCGATAAATCCTGTCTTCCTTGAAGCCATCGCGGTCTCGATAGGTGAAGAACTTGGGGAATTGTTTTGGCTTCAATGCAGCGAAGGTAATCCGACGAATTGCACGCGCTTCCAGTTCAGATTTGTGGCGCAAACAGAAGTTGCCAAATATTTGGGACATTGTAGAGTCGTCGGCATCGCCTTTGTCTTTTACGCCTATAAACATATTCTTTTCTATTAAGCATCCCATATTAACAATTGAATTTCTACTTACCAACATGTAAAATATGAATAGGTTCCTGCAACCTACTGTCCTCAGGCAAATTCCTGACACCATCAATCGAAAGACTCACATTGATACTCGTCGAATTCGACGCCGAATCCCCTCCCGACTCCAACATATTCATATCCTTCGCACTAATCGTCGCCGGATTGCAAAAGTCCTCGATCAAATCGAAAATCTCATCGGCGTACGACTCAAACTGTTGGAAACTCTCAAACGCTGCCATGCAGCCCGTCCTTTGGAACGTATCGAAGATCTTCACAGTCTCTCCATCTTCCTTGATGCTATCAATCTTAATCAATCGATTCGGATGTGAAGGTGGCAGCAGGAACTGGAAATGCACCAGGGAGACCTCTCCAGAGAGTTCAACGTGTTGTAAACATGTAATGTCATAGCTGGTATACGCCCTTCTGACATAGACCTCCAGCGCTGCATTACAAACCGCCTGATTCGTATGATAGAAGAAATCATGAAGGATATCAAAGATGGACGTCTCAGAGACGATCAGTTTCTGTAGGTTTTCGGGGTGGAACTCATGTCCGTACATATCAACAGCACTGAGGAAGATGCTCTCCATTTGATTATGTCGCAATTCATAAGCGGGTTGATGAGCGGCGATGAGGACTTGACGAGCGCGGAGTGCGACCCGAGAATGTTCGCTACGATTCAGCGATGTGAGTTCATTGAGAGTTGCGGCAAGTTCATCAGTTAGGCCAGGTTCGTTCGACCAGAGATGGTCGATCAGCATCGTGACCAACAAGTTCTTTTTCGCGACCTGAGAATGCGAGAAAATTGTAGCTGACACCTGGTTCATGTCGTCCTTGTGTTTCTCTCGGATTGCCGAGACGCATTTGTCGTAATGTCCGTGCTGGAATTGGCTTTCGACGGTGTAGTATTGACGGAGGAGGTCGTGAACGGCGGCCTTCATTCGGCCACGAATGCCGTTGCGATAGCGTTGGACCAGCTGAACGATGCCTTCGGTGGCGAGGAAGAAATTGTCGCGTTCGGCACGTTTCTGCATTGATGCAGCATGACTATCTGTGGATTTAAATTCACTTAGTTTTTTATACTGTAAAATTTCATAAAAATTGTGAAATTTTAACAACTTTTATTATAATTTTCAAGCGATTTTGAATTAATAAAGATTATAAAAACTGATATAACTTACAGATGGACTACTTGTCTATTAATTAATGAAGAGTGAACAGTTATAATAACTCTACTAGATCTAAAGATATAGGATGTTTTATAAAACGTGTTTTCAAAAACAACAAAAATTGGCCCACTTAATAAAAATGGTAACTCCTAACGAATCTCTTCCATTCTAATAGTTAATTATAAACTTGTTATAATAGCCAAAATAGAACTAAAGTAACGAAAGATAAAGAAAATAAACAATAAAAAGAAACTCACCAATAACGCTAGCAATCTGTTGGCTAGGAAACTGTGCCAAAACACTAGTAATATTCCTCTCATACAATGACATCAACTTCCTGATCTTCTTCTCAACCGCCGCTGGAATCCTTCCCGAGATACTCGCGATAACTTCCTGCAGCTCCAACAACGGCAGCGATGAATCCCTCAGCGTTGCCATGAACTTCTCAATCACTTCCCTCAATCGCTTCGCATTGTACGGATCCGGCAGACAATAACCAGCGAGAGTATTTTCCAAAATCATCCTGTACGAATTATGAATGTGATTCAGTTTCTCAGACGCGAGGGGATGTGAGACATCCAAATCCGGGAATGGATTCGTGTACAGCTGTGCCTTGGTAACCAGACTGGCATCGTCCAGCTCCAAAGTGGCGATAATCGCACCAGCCTCAAGAACAGCACCAGCTCGCTTCACGTACGACACGCAGCCCGCCTCGCATGCTGTGACGGTCATCACCATCTTCATGACTTCGATCTCGGCGTACGCCTGTCCTCGGTAGACGTGACCACCATCTTCAATCAGGAACCCGATGAGTTTACCTGCCGACGGCGAGCGCAACAACGTCGGATCGTTCTCCTTATCAAAGATGCAGGTTTGATTGCCGATGACGATGCGATAGCGGTCGACTTCTTCGCGCATGTAGGTGGTGAAAGAGGCGCCGTCGACAGAGAGGAGGATGCCGCTGTCGTTAAGACGGTGGAGTTCGATTTCCTTGAAAGAACCGTTCATAACGAGGAAGTAGGTGTTCGGGCCGGATTTTGTTGCTTGGACTTTATATTTATACCTGGTGAGAAAATACGAATTAGGCAATTTGTTCCATGTTTTTGCTGTTGCATGATGAAAAATGTGGTGAATGTAATAATGAATGCAATAAAATCAGACTTACCCATCATTAATGAGTTCAACATCTACGGTGTTATTCAGCGTGTTCGAACCTTGAATTTGCCCACGTTCTAAGCTGGTTTGAAACTCATGGAATGCGGTGGTGATGGTTTTATCAGCGATATGAAGAGCCCCACAGATAACACCCAACATCACGTCAGGCTTCTCAGCCTGCATGCGTTCAGAAATCAGGATGTCCAACCATGCGGTATCGATGCTGTTATCCTGGAAACTGGCTGTTTCTAGGAGTGTAATCAAATATTCCACTGTTGTTCTAAAATAAAATTGAAGGTTTTTACAAATTCATGTTTTGATTTCAAACAAACTATTGTTTGAAACTAATTTAAAGTAATAAAAAGTGAACATACCTGAAATCACCACGAATTGAAAGTTCCTTCAACGCAATGACTAGATTCTCTCGCGCTTGTTCACGATTTTCTCCCCAACTGAAGCAGTGCCCGAACTGCGAGTCGGCAAACTCGTGAAGACCACCACTGGCGGCCACTGAAAAGTATCCCCAAACATTCTTCGACGAACGGAAGTTCAACTCCTGAACGGTACCCGAACTAGGTTTAAAACCCTCATCCGGATTCTCGGAGGTGATCCTAGCGGCGATGACATGTCCCCAGGGTTGGGGTTTATGTCGGGGTTGATCGAAATCGATCACGGTATTACCCCATGGTGATTCGCCATACAACAGACGGATATCTTTGATGTTGTGCAGAGATAAACCCATCGCAATCTATTGAATTTGTAAACATTTTTAAGAAAATAGTTTTAGAAATACTCAAAAATATTCCCGAATTTTTCTTATGATAAAAACGATATCACCTATCTTTAACTTTTAGTCTTTTTCAAATAATTAGTAGAGAAATCATCATCATGACCGAAATTGTAGGAAAGACTCAACATGTTTTGCATTTTTTCGATTTTTTGCAAAATTATTTTGAGTCCACAAAACTAATACAAAAAGCGAGTAAAATATAAAGAAACTTACCTGAAGTTGAGCGGCAGGTAAATTAACATCCGACACCATCTCCGTGCATGGATGCTCCACCTGTAGACGTGGATTCAACTCCAGGAAGTAGTAATGACCGGAAGTATCATAAAGATACTCGACAGTACCAGCCGAGACGTAACCAACCATTTTTGCCAATCGCACCGCAGCCTTCTCCATGTCTTCAAACACACTAGGTTTCGCAATCACCGCTGGCGCCTCCTCGATAATCTTCTGATGTCGTCGTTGAATCGAACAATCCCTGCCGAACAACGAAATCGCGTTCCCGTATTGATCGGCGAGCAACTGCACCTCCAGATGTCTGGCACACTTCGCTAACTTCATAACGAAAATTGGCGAGCCGGGCACCTCGGCTTGCACCTGCCGAAACGCTGCGGGGAAGTCATCCACATTATCCACCTTCCTGATACCTTTCCCACCGCCACCTTCCGATGCTTTGATCATCACCGGAAAACCGATTTTTTGAGCGGCGGCGACGCCCTGCTCGGCCGAATGCACGCAACCCCTCGCGAACAACTCCGAGGAGATTTTGATCTTCTTGCCGGCGTAGTGTGCCTTCAACTCGCTGCCACTCCACGGCAGCGTGGGGATTTCGGCGGTTTGCGCGACGATGGAAGAGGCGATCTTGTCGCCGAGTGCCCACATCGCCTTCTCCGGTGGCCCGATGAATGCGATGCCGTTCTTGTGGAGAAGTTCGGGGAGTTTGGGATTTTCGGAGGCATGACCCCAGCCGGCCCATACCGCCTGCACCTGACAGCGCACGGCGATGTCGATGATCAGCTCGACGTTAGCGTAATTGTTGTTGTTCGTGCCGCCCGGCACTGGCACGTAGTGGTCGGCCATCTTGATATACTCGGCGTTCGCCTTCAGGTCCTCGGGGGTGACCATCACCACGAAACGCACGGCGCGCTCATTTTTGAACATTTCGTACGACCAACGGCGCACGGAGCGCATGCATTTCACGGCGGCGATGCCGTTGTTTGCAATCAAAACCTAGAAATAGAAATATTATGAAATATTCATTAACTTTGACACTCACTACTACGAAAATTGGTCCACTTTCACTATTATTTCCACGCATTTCCCAATTGATAAAAATATTCACAATTAATGCGTCATTTTCTTTTCTTCTCTTTTCTTAATTACTGAAGATTTCGTAATCATAACTAAAGCAGAACCAAAAATACAGGACGTTTTATAAAACTTATTTTTGAATACTGCGTAAAATTGGTTTACTTTGACCATAATTTTCGCGCATTTCCCAATAAATAAAAATGATCAAAACTAATGTGTTATACAGAGGAACTTCTCTTCTCTTAACTATTGAAGATTTCGTAATAATAACTAAAGTAGAACCAAATATACAGGATGTTTTATAAAACGAGTTTTCGAAAACTACGACAATGATTGTAACATAGTAACAACTTTACTTGTTTTGTTTAATGAAAAACAATAATTCTTAGCTATATTATCATCAAATGAAAATAAATCAAAAAAGCAGTCTGCTTCTACAAATAAGTACTCATAAAACCTAAATATCTCATCAGTGTTTCTAGAGATTTGCTCAATTCAAAAATACACAAATTACCTTGTTGATCACTTTCGTGCCTCCAAATCGTCGCACAAACTCCTCGGGTGTCGCAACAGTAAAGTCTTTCTCCTGGAGACGATTCGGCATAATCACCGTGCCTTGCGACATGCTCGGCCTAGAAACAAACAATATTCAAATAAACATTGCAATAAATGCATTGAAACGATAACATTAAAAACCGTGACCGTCAAATAAACATGGAATAAAACGTTTGTCAATTCAATGAAACTGAAAGTTAATGCAAATTGCATTTACCTGGAGTGTACAGCTGTATCATTTATACAAGACATAAAAAGTACTTTTTTAAACCTCTGTTTGTTTACTATTAGGTTAGTGAAATATATCAATGTCATGTCAATGTCTGTTTCAAAATAGAATAACATGGCAGTTAAGGTTTCCATTCTTGTTTTAAATTTCAGTTAGATTTTCAAAGTTTATGATAATTATCAGTAGGAATTACTTAACGAGACTAACATATTTGAATAATAGTTAAAGATCAACACAGTTGAATAATGTGAGATACGCAACTCAACAAACCCGTTTTTGAAATCTATTAAATATAGACAAACATACACCAATTATGACAGTTTCTATCAAGGATGTTTTGTAGGTCATTAGAATGTCCTTACAAATATTATTATAATATATGATTGAAAATAAACTAATTATCTTTTAAATTTGCGTAACCTAACCAAGAAAATCAGGAGTATCAAATGAAGATAACGATACTATTTCGATATCCTGGAAACAATGAAATCAAAATATCGATATTTTTTCTATCGAAACGTATCGAATGAAGATATCGATGACTTCATTTGATTTTTTGACAATATATAATATATCGGTTTTCAATTCTAGGCAACCCAACAAACAATCAAGCCTACTTTTAGATAGATAATAACCCAATTCTAATATTAAGGGTATCCGCCATCATCTTTCCGAAGTTCGATCGATTTTACCTGAACGTAGGCCACCAAATAAACTTATTAAAACGTTTTGTCTAGTTAGGCAACCAAATATACAATATTGCCTGAACTACCCAAAATATAGGCAACTAAATACACATCAAGACAAAAAATCTTACGTGAGGGTATCGCCAGGTTTCAACAAACCGCCACCCGGCTGCGCCAGCCAACCGTTGGCATTCAGGCAGTCCTCCACGTGCGTAGCACTGGGCGTCCGACTCATACTAAGCCCATGCCTATTGTTATCGGCCGCCTCCACGACCGCCCCCATCGCTTGCGTGATCGTAATACTGATGTGCTCCACGTCCGGCGCATCTTCGTCGCCGATGACAAAGCGCTTACTGTTGCGCCGATTTAGCTGTTTCTTCGACATCGTCTCCGCCGAAAACTGACAACTTTCTCGTCACTAGGTTGGTGCACGTCGAAAGTACACAACAACAACCGACGAAACGGAGACGCGACCGACTGCAACGCGCTTGACTCAACCACGAACCACTTTACACGCGACGCCGTCCATCGGTGAAAGTCGCATACAGCGCCGTCATTACAATTGCCTTGTTTAACGTGTAATTAGACGCACTGCTACAACTCACGTGAATTTTAAACTTGTTCAGTTTAAAAGTCCAATTGTTTAGGGATCACTGGGGTGGATTATTTGCGTTTGTTCCTATGATAAAAAATAATTAACATGTTTTTGCTTTTGTTGCGTTGTGATAATGTGTCATGATGCATTATGATAATGCGACATGCAACTATACATTTGAGGTTATATTTTTAAAACTATGCCAGTTTTTAGGTTATGTTTCACTTTTTAAGCAGTAAATAATTTCGTAAGTTCATCCGATATCGAAAAATTCGTACATTTTACCAAAAATATCGAGAAACTATCGATATCAAAGTATCGAATTAAAATATCGATGTTTTCCGAAAATGAACGGAAATACTGATCGTTTCTCCTCATTGAAACACGAAAATATAAAAGAAACAAAAAAACGCTATTTTTTGGTATTAACAATATAGAAACTTGAAAATATCGGTACCAAATTTTCGAAAAAGTATCGATACTTATCGGTATCTAACAAGAAGCCAGGGTCACAATGAAATCATTTAAACGACTTGATTAAAATGAAAATTGTTGTTAATATGTTGATATAGTAAAATTCTTGCGTTGCCATAGCAACGATACTAAATACACTTCAAACATTGTTAGGTTAAATAACCTTTAAAAAAACTTTATCACTTTTGAGGTTACAACTTCGTTTCTTCTAACAATCATACGATTATTGGTGAGAAACAAAAGTTGTTTACCGGTTACTAAAACAACTTTCGTGCTGTTCGTTATTTCTAAAAATAACCTAAAAAGAAAATGGCATCGGGTTGGTATTATGACATTTCTACAAATAACCTCGAAATATTTTTGACTTTACGAGAAATAACGACAGATATGTTAAAACGTCTTTCACTATTGTAATTTTAACAAAAAAGAAAAAATACTTGTCAATCAATATTAACGAAATATTAAAAAATATCGAAGAAAAGTATGAAACATAACCTGAAACCCCCAAAGTCAATAGATTTGTTTTGCGTTGCTATGACAACGATATCGCATGACCGCGTGAACGACGCACGCTGATTGGCCCGCACCGAAACACGCCACTTTAGCACCGTGTTTTTACCGTTTTCCAACCGGTTTTCGCTGCAATTTTTACCTCCGACGCCCTCGAAAACTCTCACTATTGTCTGCGTCAATTTCACATTAATTCCACATTTTTTACCAGTTTTCAAGGCTGCACAGTGCATCAATCACTTGGCAAGTGTCAAACACAACTTCAAACACGTTTATTTTATACTTCCAGCGCAAATATTCCAGTCTTTTTAATTGCTATCGCTAGAGAAACTCTTCCTGCGTTATTTCGCGAAAACTTTAGTGATAATTTGACAAGATTTCACGATAAAACAATTGGGAAACCCAGGTTAAGGTGGCAAGTGTTTTCGAACAGGTAAATTAGTAATACACTGCCAAATTATTTACAGACACTTGCCAGCAGGAGGAGGATGACCAGCTAACATAGTAATTAACATTTTACAACTTGGTAGAGGAATTCGCGGACGTTTAGCGGTTGTTTACGTCAAGGATACTTGCGTACACTTGACATTTATTTGCCTTGCATCCACTCTAGAGTTAGGCAACCCATTATACATCTTTATACTGAGTGATACAAATTCAAATTACTAATACATTATATAAACATGTTGTTCATGGCTGTTAATGATCTTGTTTTAAAATGTTTTAGGTAGTTTAAATGAAAGCTTTGTCGGTTTAAATTATTAAGAAGACACATTGTTATCTTTAGGCCTTTAATATTTATTTTTTCAGTGCAAATTATCAATGTTTGTTTTTTGTTGAATCAACCATGTCTAGAGCACTTTACAACGAGATTTTTTTCAAGATAAATTGTTTTACTCTTAACAATTCATGATATTTCGTTGAAACAACAAAAAACTCACTTATTTTGCTGCAACGAAATGCCACGATTTGTTGAGAGTAACTGTTCATGATCTCTATAAACTCGTCGAATATATACGAAAATAGAGACGAAAAAGAATAGAAAAACCCTTTCTTTTAATGAACATTTGTTGAGCTTCATTGTTATTCAATTTCCTGTGAACATGAGTAGAAATCAAGAGTCATTTTCGCGTGAAAAAAAACGTTATAACTACGTTATATTAGAAAATAGTAGTTATCTCTAGAGATATAAATTTTGCACAGTGTAGAGTAGACATGTCAGACGATGATGAAATATTGATATTTGTCGAAATCGATATTTCCAATTTTTCGATATATAGATATATCGCTTTGGAAATATCGATATAATCAATATCTATCAAATCGAAATTCCACAGGAGCGCCATCTGTATATGGGTTTCAGGACTAATTAAAGTTCCTAACAATTTGCAGTGGTCATTAAGAGGACCGGGTCAGGCCGGTACCACATAGCGGCAAAATGCGGAACTAAAACGTGAAATTCACATTTTGTTCTAAAATATTTTCTAATCCGCATGTTACAGTATGCCCATCCTTGTACGGATTGATTCCTCATTAAATATAGTTTGTTTTGATATGTCCCTTTACGCTTAAATTTTTGGGTAATTATTGATATATTTATCGTGTAAAAAACGTCTTTTCCGAGAAATGTCGAGTTTTAGGTTTTTCATTTTTTTATATTTCCCGTATTGCTAGGTTTATAAATCATGCACCAATCGATTCAGCGTGAAAATATCTTTAAACTCCTGGAACAGTTTTTCATTTGATTACTTAGAACCGATATTATAATTCATGAAAGTTATCGGTGAAATCATCGACGATATTAGAGTCAACATGAAACCTCAAAATATCAACGAAAATCGATACAGAATATAAAAACATAACCACCCGATGAACCTTAAAAAAGCGGTTAAAAGCCAACCTTTTGAAAATAACATCTGTTTTACGCTGAAGAACTAACCTAAAAATACCTCAAAACAGTTTTTACTTATAAGATTCCGAAATAAGTAAAAAAGCCAAAGAACAATAAAGTAAAACCTCAAGGTCAGTGCTACCAATCATGATAGGAACAACAATTCGATGGTTTTTAGTTGTAATAACATAGCTTGAAAATAATAATAACTTTACCTAATCGTCGAAAAGATCGGCTTGGAGCGCACACGCTGCTTAAGCCGATCGTGCAGGGCGTCCATGTCGACGTCCTCAAAGCTTTCTTCCACCAGGGCTTCCTCCTGCGTTAATGTCACTTTATCCGAATACACCTGCTGCACAACAGTAGTTACGTTTGGTGTCGCGAACTCCAAGCCACAATCGTCGCCATCGTTTGGCGTCGATGGCGCGTCAGCTGAAGATGCGACTGACATGGCGTTCGGCTCGTAAACGAAGGTAAACAAACGGGAATCTTTCAGAACGCAAACAGAACGCAACCAAGTGTGCACCTTTTTTTCAATCACAACAAATTGCCTTTGTTTTGCTTTTCTTAAGGATTTTAAACTATGTTATTGAGGTTATTACGGTTTTGTTTAGCTGTCTAGGCGGTGCTTAGATGTTTTTTTTGTAAAGTTTCAGGTTGTTTCGCTGGCGTGTCAAGGCGATTTAATAAAGTCAATTGGCTAAACGTTTCAACTAGATTCAGCTAGATTATTTAAGTGTGATTAAATGAAAGAAGTATCACTTGATACGCAAGTGATACTTCTCTGTTTCTCTCACGCTTTCTCTATGCCTATCTGCTTCCTTTTCGCTCACTAAATCTCTCTCCCCCCATCAGTCGTTTTTCGAATGTCGATTCATAACCTCACTTGGACATAGACGTATATAGGTCTCTGTTTAGTTACATAACCTTATATCATAGGTTTAAGCCTTGCAAAATAACAAGTGTTTTCATTTCGCTGATTAAACATTGTTATTATCGATAAGAATATATAGAATGATAAATTTCGATGTAACACTCGAATGAAGTCAGATGATTTTTACGGTATATCAGCTGTTCCTGTCGAGAACGTAAACAGCACGTAAAACTGCAAATTTTGAAGGATAGACTATTTAGAGGTTATTCGTTTAAAGACACTTGATATTTGACTGTCAGAAAAAAAGGTTTAAATGGCGTAAACTAACGTTCGGTAACTAACCAAGAGCTTTGAGGGTTAAGATGATTGACATATGACAGTTGACATTTGAGAGGATCAAACCAAAGTCTCGGCATCGGAAGTATGAAGACTTGACGATATCAAAGTATCGAATGTAAGTATCGATACTTTTTGGACATCGAAAGTATAAAACCCTAAAGTACGGATACGGAAA
>JAODAC010007196.1:182-11040 GCA_027575185.1 Mimaenictus wilsoni
AGGAGAAATCGAAACAGAGGAGAGGGATGGGGAACCATATATTCGTTCCCCATCCACACCTTGTGTGTCATGTCGAGATGGGGTGGATACCTGGGAGCATCTGTGTATCTGCGAAGGGCTGAATGGTTTGGGATGTGAGAGAGTGTCACAATACTGCGACAAATTGTGAAGGAGAAATCGAAACAGAGGAGAGGGATGGGGAACCATATATTCGTTCCCCATCCACACCTTGTGTGTCATGTCGAGGTGGGGTGGATACCTGGGAGCATCTGTGTATCTGCGAAGGGCTGAATGGTTTGGGATGTGAGAGAGTGTCACAGTACTGAGACAAATTGTGAAGGAGAAATCGAAACAGAGGAGAGGGATGACCAAGTAGGGAGGGTGGGATGAAAGTCCACGGAGGCGAAGCGTATGTTGAGGTTCCGAAAAACTGAGTATTTTCAAAAAGCATCATAGTTGCACATGTGCTTAATTGTACTTTACTTTGTCTTATTGTTATGGATTATATTTTTTGTTTTATTTATTTATTTTATGAAGTCTATTGGCGGTGTGGGGTTTCTACCCACGCATCTGCGATGCACATTTTTCGTAATGCTGTGTAAAATCACTGCCGTCACAAATGTCTTTCTTCCAGTTTTGTAAATCCTTCTAGGCGTTCCTATCGCTAGGCTATTTTACTTCTATTGCTTTATTGTGCTTCTACTTTTCATTCCTAGAGTTGCTCGTCCCGACACGGTCCCCGCTAAAGCGTACAACCCTTGGATAGTCACGTCCGTTTTATGGCACCGCGGTACCCTTCGCCGTTCGATTGCACTCTTCTCCGAACGGCGGACTTTCTACACCGCATGTGCGTCCCCGCGGTGTTTTTCCGCCGCTGGCTAGGGGTTTGCGCAGCCCCGCCGCAGCCAGCGGCTACCTACCCTGTTGTTGCCAAGTCGCACCGGCACGAGTCTCTCTCGCTCGGCTTGGCACCACCCTCAATCCTACTCAAGGTCTAACTAACCAATCACCGTGCACCGCAATCAGCCCCGCTAACAATCCAACAACCTCCAAAGTTCAACCCCCTCAAGAGCAGCTCCGACCTTCTAATATTTTCCTAACTTCTTTCACTTGGTGCTCGACCACACTCACGAACACAACGTCTTCTCTTTGGTCTACGTCTACGCGCTCAGCACAATGTTCGGCACTTACACTTGTTACTTTGTAATAAACTCCGTTGTTACTTGAAGCAGTGTATTTTTCACTACACCACGTTCCCAGATCTCCCGTCTCAACGTTAAATAACACGCATTCCTCAGCGGCAAAATGTAAAATGGTGTAAAAGATGAATGCCAATAAAGATCCTTCTACTACTACTACTACTACTACTAAATAACAAATCCTCTTTGTTTCTTCCTGCTTTGAATTTCTAACATAACATATTGCAACGTGCTATTAATAATTAAACAGTTTTTTTTACCTGCAATTAATAAACAACTGCTTGTAACTAGCAACAGACGATCGGCGGTGATCGTGTGGTTGTCCATGAAAATATCCAGTAGATAAACTGCGAGATGCAGTGTGCAATGAGTCAATCTCTTCGCAATCGCAATCTCCTTCAAGTGTTTTATCTGAAATTCGCGGAATTGTATCTTCCAGAGAGTATATGTGAAGAATTATTTTCAGGATATTTCGAGGATGTTTAAAAATGAAAAAAAAAAAATTACTTCCGGAGAACGATGTAGGAACGCCAGCCGATACATTTCACGTTGCAAATGAATTTCCACGTAATCCATTTGATATTCGGCAATATCGTACCAAATTTGATCGGTGTGAGAGGGCTAAATCATTTTGCAATTCAAATAATGATGCGGTGTTATTCTATATTCTGTATGCTTATGGTTATTCTTGAATTCACTCACATTTATCTGCGCACAGCGAATTAAATTATTGTTTGAATCCATCGGGTGTGTGTGTGTGCACTCACGTTGTTTTTCGGTTTGCGAAGAAATGTAAACTAGCTCTCGATATTAACTTGCGTAAACTTTCTGGGACGCACCAATCCGCTTATCTTATAGCTTGGGATTGGGCGTGTGCGTAAGAGTTTCGCTGAGAATGTGCAGAAAAAGTGTATTCGCATAGATTGCGATATTTGCGATATTTGATTGTGATATGATTGTGTTTTTTTTTTCTACATTGCTATGTGGTACTTACGTTCTGGTTTCTGGTTGGTTTTGCAGGGAATATAAAGCCGGACGGCGCGCAGGTGATGACTCGTGGCACGCCGATATACTGCCGGCGTTGACGTCGCACGCGCGCGCTTATCTTCGCCTCGTCGTCCTCATCCGGAAGAAGCGCAACAACAAGGTGCACGTGCTACTCAGCGAACGCACCACGTGGCATTTGCCGGTGTGTGAGATCAACCAGGCGAAGTCGATGCACTCGACGTTGCACGGTTTCATGGTGGAGATTTTCGGTGCTGATGTTGCCAGTCATCGGCCCCACGGTGTTCTCTCTGTAAGTGGACGAATACGTCTTTTTGTCATTGAATGATCACTTATTTGGTATGGAAATTGCGAAAGTTGAAAGCAGTAATTAGACACATCAAGTAAAACAGTTAGTAGACAAAGCTATCAAACAAAATGTCTTGTTTGGGACAATGTGCTGGACCGGTACTGTCCTGGTCAAGCAATTGTGGAAGACAATGAAACAAAACAAGTCCCTTAAACGCCATTAAACAACTCTATAAGAATATCAGAGCGTTGGCACAAGTCCTCTGGCGCATCTTTGTTGTGGTTCTATGTTCCACTCTGAATAATGAGACTTGATAATGACGTGTGAATTATTTCTAACAAGGAGAAATGTTCCAATTGTCCAAGACCAAAGTGAACGAAACGTTTTGTACGTCTAGTACATATATATAGAAATAACTTGTGTTAACGGTATTTTATGCTGTTTTGAGCCGTTTGCTCAAAAATAATTTTCAAAGTTTACCACAAAGGGAGCATGGTGCTATATTGCTTTGACAGCACGTTCAACTGTATCGGTTACGTGGTGTAATCGTCAGAGCGTTTGCCTTCTGATCCAAGGTTCGCGGGTTCGAATTTTGCCTGTACACTAAAAAACTAATCTGGGTACTTAGGAATGGTAAGATTACAAGGAACCGGAAAGCCCTCATACAGGCAAAAGGTGACCACAAGAGGACTCTTCGGTCTTGAGCCATTATCTAGAGCCATTAACTATATTGGCCCGTAGGAGCGCTGTATATCAACAGGATCCTGCGAATGCAATCGGACTATAGCAAAATACAAATCTCAAGAATCGCAGATTCTCAAACCTCCCTCACTGGCCGTGATAAGGCTTCTGGACGATTGTGCCCAAATCACTCAACATGCTGTGTCAGGTCTAGGAAGGTAAAACTAACCTGGGTACCTAGGAATGATAACATTACAAGGAACCGGAAAGCCCTCATACAGGCAAAGGGGGATCGGAAGAGGACTCTTCGGTCTTGAGCCATTATCCGAGATGGATATGTTTTCAGAGTATTAGATTGAAAGCAAATGACACGTCAAATTACTCCATGCTGAGGGTACCTCAAGCGGATCCTACACGAGATCTAAGGAGGATAAACCCGAAAGAACTAACCACGTTCCTTGCGGATCACTTCAAGTACGTCTACCCGTGCGGCGGCACCAACGTCCCAATTTGTCGGTGGTGCAAAAATAGTGAGGAAACATCTCACCAGATATTATGATATTATAGAACTATATTGGCACGTAGGAGTGCTGTATACCAACAGGATCCTGCGAATGCAATCGGACTATAGCAAAAGATAAATCTCAAGAATCGCAGATTCTCAAACCTCCCTCACTGGCCGTGATACGGCTTCTGGACGATTGTGCCCAAATCACTCAACATGCTGTATCAGGACTAGGAAGGTAAAACTAATCTGGGTACCTAGGAATGGTAAGATTACAAGGAACCGGAAAGCCTTCATACAGGCAAAAGGTGATCGCAAGAGACTCTGCGGTCTTGAGCCATTATACGGGATGGACATCTTTTCAGAGTATTAGATTAGAAGCAAATGACACGTCAAATTACTCCATGCAGAGGGTGGTACCTCAAGAGGATTCTACGCGAGATCTAAGGAGGATAAACCTGAAAGAAGTAACCACGTTCATTGCGGATCACTTCAAGTACGTCTATTCGTGTGGCGGCACCAACGTCCCAATTTGACGGTGGTACAAAAATTGTGAGGACACACCTCAACACATGTTATGGAATGCAATCGGACTATAACAAAATACAAATCTCAAGAATCGCAGATTCTCAAACCGCCCTCACTGGCCGTGATAAGGCTTCTGGACGATTGTGCCCAAATCACTCAACATGCTGTATCAGGACTAGGAAGGTAAAACTATTCTGGGTACCTAGGAATGGTAAGGTTACAAGGAACCGGAAAGCCCTCATACAGGCAAAAGGGGATCGGAGGAGGACTCTTCGGTCTTGAGCCATTATCCGGGATGGACATCTTGTCAGAGTCTTAGATTGGAAGCAAATGACACATCAAATTACTCCATGCTGAGGGTACCTCAAGAGGATCCTACACGAGATGTGAATGCGGACTATAACAAAATACAAATCTCAAGAATCGCAGATTCTCAAACCTCCCTCACTGGCCGTGATAAGGCTTCTGGACGATTGTGCCTAAATCACTCAACATGCATGCTGTATCAGGTCTAGGAAGGTAAAACTAATCTGGGTACCTAGGAATGGTAAGATTACAAGGAACCGGAAAGCCTTCATACAGGCAAAAGGTGATCGTAAGAGACTCTGCGGTCTTGAGCCATTATCCGGGATGGACATCTTTTCAGAGTATTAGATTGGAAGCAAATGACACATCAAATGACTCCATGCTGAGGGTACCTCAAGAGGATCCTACACGAGATCTAAGGAGGATATACCCGAAAGAACTAACCACGTTCATTGCGGATCACTTCAAGTACGTCTATTCCTGTGGCGGCACCAACGTCCCAATTTGTCGGTGGTGCAAAAATAGTGAGGACACACCTCATCACATAATATGGAACTATATTGGCACGAAGGAGCGCTGTATACCAACAGAATCCTGCGAATGCAATCGGACTATAGCAAAAGATAAATCCCAAGAATCGCAGATTCTCAAACCTCCCTCACTGGCCGTGATAAGGCTTCTGGACGATTGTGCCCAAATCACTCAACATGCTGTATCAGAACTAGGAAGGTAAAACTAATCTGGGTACCTAGGAATGGTAAGGTTACAAGGAACCGGAAAGCCCTCATACAGGCAAAAGGGGACCGCAAGAGACTCTGCGGTCTTGAGCCATTATCCGGGATGGATATCTTTTCAGTGTATTAGATTGGAAGCAAATGACACGTCAAATTACTCCATGCTGAAGGTACCTCAAGAAGATCCTACACGAGATCTAAGGAGGATAAACCTGAAAGAACTAACCACGTTCCTTGCGGATCACTTCAAGTACGTCTACCCGTGTGGCGGCACCAACGTCCCAATTTGTCGGTGGTGCAAAAACAGTGAGGACATACCCTCACCACATACTTATGGCTCGAACAATGCCGTATTTTCCAGGAGTCGCTAAAGAAATTCATAGGTAAAAAAGCTGCCAACGGGAACCGGATTCAAGGAATAATCTACATTAGAGGTTCCAAGGAAGGGACGAACATTACTTACCAAAGGGACTCAATGGATACTTCAAAACGAAAATAGTACAATAGCCAATGTCACAGTGCACACACACACACAGTATGGGCAGATGCCAGACTTATAAAAAACATGACTCCACATGTTTTGCCCCAAAATAATGTTTCACTCTTATATATCGAAGAACTTGCCCGAATCTATTGAAAACATCGAAACCAAATTGGGAACTTAAATTAACGTTAACAAATTGGGAACGTTAAATGCATATTTAGCCGAGTTGTTTCATAGTATCACCATAACATGAGTCGACGTATGTCGAAATATCGAACGGCAATAATGATACTTATCGATACTGATGCCTTTTGATTCCCGATTGAATACCTCTTAACATTAGTAATACTACATTTTCAGCTTCTTTATACCTAAGAGTACACATTCGAGTAATACCATTTGATTTCAGGTGGAATTTGACACAAAAGACAACAACGGTGGATTCTGCATGACGTTGCTAGTTGGCTTCAAGGCCGCTCTAGAAGATGTGCCCATTATTGGCAAGTATATGTGGCACGAAACGAATCAGCAACTAGGTGACCTGTTGGCGACGCGTATTTCCATGAAAAACTCTACCATACTGCTGAAAGTTGTCAGCTAGTTGTTAACGTACTTATGCGCCGTAACCATCACTATTTTTATACGCAAAACATAAAGACATTTATCTAACACTGTTATATTTGAAATATTCTAAACGTTGTTCGGTGTAAATTCTTGCTGTATTCTCATTTATATTCGTGTATTTTTGTTATGCCTTCATATTTTATCTACTTACTAATTACTAAGTACTTTCGACTAATTGACAAATATTTATTGTACTTATTTATTCAAATAATATCGTTGTTATTTCTTCATAAAATTATAATAAGCATTTGTCTGTTTCAACAAATTTTAAGCAGTTCAAGTTGAGTATGCTGTAAATCAAAGTATTTTTACTTTTCAATAATTTTTGCCAGGGCACAAAGACGATTAGAAAAACGTTAAAACCATGTTGAAGTACATGAAAAAGGGAATAAATTGATATAGGCATACTGCTCGATTGACGAATAAAGTTGAAAAACCCTTATTCAAGGGTTAAAAAATGAGTTTTTGATTTATCTTTAAGGGATTGAAATAATTTTGATGTCATGAGGAAGTAGAAGAGTTAGGAAACATTTTGATGTTTGTTTCATCGAATTAATGTAGCGCAGGGATATAGTTGTTGAGGAAAGTTGATGGACTATTTTTAGAAATTCTAAAACATCTCATAGCAAGTCTATTGGCAAGTCTAAAGGCTACATTGGCCGACTTTCCCTTGATTACGGCGAGATTTAACTGCTTCGCCGCCTAGCAGGAAGAGTCCTGCATTCTGTTTCTCATCTTTTTGACACCATGTCCATTTGTATTGCTGGTGATGCCTTGGAACTCGGGCATCCACTGTATTCTGAGTATGTTACCTTATCCGGTTTTTGAAGCAAAACTTCTACACCCACGCTTGCTAGTGAAGAATTTCGGAGTTCCCAATTGTGGCTCTTGCCACCTATGCTCGGGGCAATCTTAATAGCTGCCCCTTCAAAAGCAATTGCTAGCAAAGTCTATCGGATATAATATACCAACATTTGCATCACACTTCTGGGCTAGTGATTCCTTCTGGGGTGTTTTCTCAATCAGCCTAGTTGACCTTGATATATAGGTTGATACCTGGATACTTCCCTTCCCTGGAATACTCTATCCTCTCACCCTTCAGACTAAACGGATGTAGGCCCATTTTCCTTTTCAGTATGGGAACTTTTTGAGGATCAAACCTTATGACATCGCCTATAGAGGTTCTATTTCTATTAAGTCTTCTTGGGCGAGAGAAGATAGTTTTTTTTTCTTCAAATTTTCGTTTGATAATAAGAACCACAGACACGAAATAAGGAATCATGGTCTTATTTAGCAAAGAAAGTGTTGTTTCGCCTACTGCACATTCATCCAAAATTGATTCAAAGTGGGTTTAGCGTATTTTGCAGAGTAGGACATGGCTTAAAGTAGCTTCTTGGGTAGCATATCCGCCTTAGTATTTCCTGCAATACCGTGGTGCGCAGGCACCCACCGTATTGTGAGTTTATTGTTTCGTCCCTTGAGCACATTGTAGAGCTTTTTAAAGCACTCCTGGGCACATACCTCTATAGGCATGATTTCTGCTTGAGTTATGGAGAGGGTCTTGCCAACGGCAATGTATTCATTCCAATTTGGCCCGTGAATTCTAATGCCATGGTTCATTCCCTTTACCGATGCGTCCGAGTACCAGATTACATCATTCTTGTCCTCGGTTATGCTCTCGACTTCGGCAATGGCGGCCGGGCGCGGTTTAATCGCCACCGTAAAGCCGCAGTTGAAGTCGTATACCGGGGTTATATTGTCCATCGGGAAACCGATGTACGAAAAGCCAGTCCTGCTCACAATCAGCATCTCAGAGTACCCTTTATTGGATCTTGATAGTCCCATTCTCAGGGCGCTCCTCCTAATGACTGCGCCTCCAATGGCGATTGGCAGGGGCAGAATGGCTAATATCGCTGTCAATGCAGTAGTAGGGGTCGTATATCTCGCCCCCGGTATACCGAGGCAGACAAGCCTTTGGAGCCTTCGCAGCTTCCGCGCCGTTGTCTTTTCCTTCGTTTTCTACCATTATATTACGCTGGCGTATGTGATAATTGGAGATGTCGCCATGACATTCATCCAGTATATCATTCGCGGTTGCAGTTCCTAATTTTTTCCAAACATTTTACGACACGCCCAGAATGCTACTTCTCGAGGATCTATTTTAGAGATTGCGATTTTTTAGAGCCACTACGTTCGATTGCGAAGACTTCGGGGTACGATGCCTCCAAATAATATATCGGATCTTTTCTTTTATTATTTTTTTCTTCCTTTGACAACGATGACACCTTCTTGCCTTCTCTCCTAACACCCTCCGTATCCATTCTATCCCTTTCTCTGTCTCACACAACCATTCAGCAAGTGCCCTTGGGTCTTTTCCTTCTGTTTCTCCCAATACCTCCATTCGTTCGCATTCCCTCACCAAATGATCCCATATGACCCACCCTCTATTGCACATAACACACCTTCTATATTCCTCTGGCATCCATGTTTTTCTTCCTCTTTCCTCGGACCTGCATCTTGTCCTCGCTATTAACCGCTTTTCTTCATCCCTCAAATCTCTTCTCATAACATCGTCGCGTATGCGACTATCAAGTTATTAAATCAATATATTTCCGTCGTACAGGAATGCGCACAAGGGGCACTTCTCACGAAAAAGCCTCAACAATGTTGTTCACTAAGATATAAAAGGAAGCACATATAAGCTTCGATGATTACACTCAGAGCCGTAGGACCATGAAATAAAATTAATAAATACCACCTGTGTGTGTAGAATCTAAACGCCGTCATAAACACGTGATCTTTTAAGAGTAAGAAAATATTTAATTGTTAATCGATTCAACTATCTGGTCCTACGTAGAGGTCTGATTCAAGGCTGCTAGCGAAGCACTCCACGTGTCAATGCTAAAGGCAATGAGTAAAATGCTGAATTCGCAAATTCCTGAGCGCCTTGCTAGAACGTTCCAGAACATTCTAGAATTTTAGGTTGCGCGCGAGTTGTCTGCAACTGGGCGTCACCCAGTAGCGGGAGACTTAGTTCAAATGGTAAACGCGCTAAGTAGGAGATTAGGTCGGGGAAGACCCCGATGACCCATATAATGTAAGCGGTGCATAGTCGCGGGCCAGTTGGTGCGGAATCCTACGGCCAACATTGGAAATCAGCGCAGAACAGTTAAGCACTCGATGGCTAACATTCAACAAAAAGTGTCCAACTGCCCGGGTGTCTGAAGTATCCAGAATTCGCCATCCTTTATAAAGATGCCTGTCATTTATCGGTGAGTCTTTTGTAATGTTTCCATCTCTGTATCTTTGCCTATTTCTTGTTATATTAATATATACTCGTTATGAAACATATTCCGCTCGTCGTTATTTTATCGTTGTTATGCCAGCCGATCTTAACCGGTCCGTCACGCTAGCTGCCAAGTGAATCCGCCATTTTATCCAGGTTCAGGAGAAGATATACTGGTCAATAGCAAATCCTCAACGCGGGATATGTTGTCACGCTGCGGGTGTGTGTGTGTGGGCGCACCCGCAGCGTGACAACACATTGTGGAATCGTCCTGATTACCTGCCACTCCTTATAGCCAGGATTATTTGTGCTGCTCCTAATCTTTCCCTGCCTCTCCTGTTCCCCTACCTTCCATTTCATGCTCGATTTAGAATTGCCTGCAATACCTTGGTGCGCAGGCACCTAGCGAGTGAGGGGCGAGGCAATAGCCCAACTTCTTGAGAACATCTTTGCAGTTCCAAGTTGCCCTTGCCATCAATTTCCAAGCAAATCTGAGAGGACACCGGAGATAGCTCAAATCCTTATATTGACATTGGCCAAGTGGAGGGCGCGTTTATTATGGGTTTAGGGTATTGGACCACGGAGAATCTGGTGTATGATCACGATGGACGGGTGTTGACCAAGCGTTCCTGGAATTATAAACCACCAGGGGCTAGGGATATTCCGGTCGATTTCAGAGTAAAGTTCCCTACTGGTCAAACTAATACCATCGCACCGTACGGGAACAAAGGTAGATCATTTATGCTTTCTTTCCCAATTGATGTTTCATTGCTTGCATTTTAGCTACTTCCGAAGCACCTATATGCCTAGCAATTTCTGTTGCTCTTGCAATCAAGGATGCTCTACGAACGGCACGTAGTCAAGGAAAACGTTGAACAATGGTTTCCTATAGGTAAGCCCTTCAAAATGAATTCTGAATGTATACTACTGAATATGTGTTTTTTTTTTATTTAGATGGCCCATTCACAGTTGAATCAATTTTTATGAATAGTTGTAATGATTTAAATCAATATCGTCTGTAATTTGTCTATTTTTAGTCAAAAATTGAATTAATGCTAATAAACATAGGAGTTTGTTAATTTTGTAACGCTGCGGGTGTGTATGTGGGCACACCCGCAGCGTGACAACACATTGTGGAACCGTCCTGATTACCTGCCACTCCTTATAGCCAGGATTATTTGTGCTGCTCCTAATCTTTCCCTGCCTCTCCTGTTCCC
>JAODAC010007196.1:17086-29383 GCA_027575185.1 Mimaenictus wilsoni
GGAGAATGTGCAAGTATATCTGAATGAGAGTAGGAAAGGAATGACAATGCTGAAAGCCCTAACAGAAGCTTCCTGAACCTCACAATCAGAAGAATGTAATATAGAGAAATGAATAGTGACTAATACGTTCTGATACGATGATTTACCCAACAGATAGATTCACTGGTGATAGACCCACCGGAACCAAAATGATTGGGTACCAACATATTAGCGGTAGCAAGGGCAAGGTCGAATCAAAGAAGCGAGATCGAAAAGTATGGATGGGAGAGCAGTATGTTAAGTGTGTGCTATTTTGTTCCGGGAAAGATACGTGGGGACATCTGGTTTACGTGGAGGAAGAAAGGAGAACGGACGAGAGAGATAAGTGGTGTGGTGTGGTGAGGTGTGGAGAGGTAACTATTGCAAGTGATGGAATGAAGACCCTTTTACTTCAGTGCCGCGGGCATGGGTGTAGCTGAACAGGGTCTCAAGGTCTGAATTGGCGTGAAATATACCTAATGTGCATTATGTGGTAACGAAGAAAATACTTCGGAACATCTGACAGAGGAATGTAGTACAATGAAGGCAGATAGGAGAAAAGAAGAGTGTGCAAGTATGGCTGAATGAAAGTAGGAAGAGACTGACAATGCCGAAAGCCCTAATAGAAGCCACCTGAACCTCACAATCAGAGAAGTGAGCTATAGAGAAATGGATAGTGACTAATACAATCTCATAAGATGACTTACCCTACAAATAGATTCACTGGTGAGGGATCCCCCGGTACCAAAGTTATTGGGTACCAACATACTACTGCTAGGTTGAATAGAAACACTCTCTATGGGAATACCAAGTTCATAAGCCACGACCTGGGCAGCTTTCGTATTCACTCCTTGACCAATATCAATACCACCATGAGACACAGCCACAGTGCCATCAATATGGTAGATTGCTATTTGGCATCCGTGATTCGCTATAAAACTCAAAGGAAAGGTAAAAGTCGCCACACCCAGTCCTCTCTTGCGCCATCTATTTGCTTTATTAAACTCCACCATGGCGGCTCGACGCTCCCTATAACCGGACCACGGTAGGAACTCATTGAACATCTTCTTCAACGTTGGATTCTCGTCAACGTTTAAGTTCGCTAACCTTACATCAAACGGATCCAAGTTACTCTGATAGGCAATGTGCTCCATAACGTTCTCTATGAAAGCGTTACCTTCAAGGGAACCTGGTGCCCTTGCCCAAGTCGATGAAGGTACGTCGGTAATTACGTAATTGTACTCAACCTCAAATCCTGTACTTATGTACGAGGTCATAAACGAACTTGTCGTAAATAACATGGGAACTAGGTTCTGGTAAGCACCAGGATCTGTATAGATTGTTTGATCAAGAGTGATAATCTTGCCTGTTGAATCGGTGGTAACGTCATAAGTGCCATAGGCCGGACTCCGTTTTCCTAGCAGTGACATGTTTTCCTCCATAGTGAGTCGCATTTTCACAGGACGATTGAGGAGGTATGCAGCGAGGGACGCCCCACAGACAGTCAGATTGGAACGGGTTAGTTTGGATCCGAAAGCACCTCCTACACGCTTCACAGTTATGTTTACCTTATTCGCAGGGATATTCAAGAGATTACGGACAGCATATTGATTACAATCAATATATTGAGTTGATGGTTGGATAAAGAGACCACCATCATCAGTAGGGGAAACTTGTACAACTTGCATCTCCATGGAATAATGATATTGAGTCTTCAGATTGATGGTACCTTGAATTGTCCTACCAATCGATCCAGATTTATCTGGACTACCTTCAATAGTCCCTGGAATGGTCCCTGGAATAGTCTCCGGAATAGTCCTCGGAAGTAAGGTAGTAACATGATGAATCCTATCCGTGGCATTGCTCCGAATTACCTCAGGGATAGAGAGTAAACAAGTAGACTCTGCTGTGTCACAGATAACCTCTACTAAAGCAGCTGCCTTTGTTGCAACTTTCAAAGTGGTCGCAACCACTAAACCAACAGTCTGATCATAGAACCTGATCTTCTCACCAACTGGAATGAAGAGAGGTTCATCTACGGTGAAGAATAAAGAATTTATCGGGGGCATAAATGAATTCTTCCCAGGGATATCCTTTGCTTGATAGAATGCCTTGACACCAGGAATCTCCAGGGCTTTGGAAGCATCGACTTTGGTTAACTTTGATCCGGCTGGATACTGGGCGGTTACGAAGACCGCATATAGTTGGTGAGGGACGTCAGGGAGGTCCAGTGTATACTCGGCAGCTCCCGAAGCCTGATCATAAGCCTCCAGTTTTTGTATAGGTTTACCAATTGGATACATTGACGTATTGCTGGTGTACTCCTGAACTCCTGTGGAGACATCGGTTCTTACCAACTTCTGGCCCCCCGAACGGACTTCCTTAGACACGGTATTCTCAGGAGCAAGTGAGAGGATGTATTTGTAAGTCAATGCTACAGCTGCCTGTTTCCGGTATTCCGGTGATGGATCGGGAAGTGACTGGTCAGGATTCAACTCAGCTGCCAGCTGTTTCAGAAATCCGGTTACATTCGCATTGTCAATCAAGCGTTTGCCAGTAATAAACTTCTCCGAGTTCGAAGCGTGGACAAAATTAGGATTTACACCACCAAAAACAATGTTGGCTCTCTGAACTATGTAATTGTCGGTTAACTGGAATAAGAATCCAGCGTTTATGTAAGCGTGAGCGTTTTGAGCACGTGGCATAATTTTGTATGTTTCAAGGTGTTGGTTGGGACTAAGCGGCGGGAGTTCTACATGTCGGATTATTTTCTTCTTCAAATTAACGTTGAGGAAGTCCTGAGGTGTCAAAGATTGTGTAGTTCTTCCATTATCTGTCAAGTAGAGTTAGAATTAGAATGAAATGTTTCAAAATTGAAGGGTATCTCAGTATAGTCATACCAATTACTATTTTAGCGTTTACTGTCTCCAATAGAAGAAACACATCTGAGGGAAATTCTCTGTGATTGTATTTGATGGATAAGTTTCCAGCTAATGTCCCAATCTAAATGACAATACAGAAAATGTATCATTTCAGGTTAAGGGGACACCACCTCCAAATCAAATGAAGTTTAGTGAGGTGGTTCTAGAAGGTCTTCTATGGTTACATGCCCGATGGAAATCATTCTTGGTTGCCTTCCTAGAGCTTCTCAAAGAAGAGGTTCTCATAATGTTTCAAAATGGGATGGTGCCAAAGCGGCAGCTTTGTTTAGTCATGCTGGGAGTTCTACAACACACAGAGATCTGTGCTTCTCCTGCCCTCATACAACTTTTGGAGCTTAATAAAAATGTCCAACTGGGCAAATATTAGCAATTTCCGGTGAGCCGCAGGACATATTTGTGACTCCCGCGAAGCATTCTAAGCCCTAAGCCTAAGTTGTCGGGTTCTAAGCCCAAGGGAAAATGGGAGAGCATATGGGGAGGACATTGGGAAATATGAATGAAAATATGGCATGCTTGAGTGAAGCCAATTTTGCTGTATGGGGATTGGGTGAATGGGAGATATTGGAACGGGGGCAGACATTGTTCCTGAAGACCATGATGGGATTGGAAGAAAACGAAGGCAGAGGAGGCAGGAGGGCTTGTAAGAAAGTGGAAACGACTGCAATGATGGCAAGATATGAGTCGATTGTGACAAGACCGAGGAGCAATTGTGACCGTGGCAAAGAAGGAAGAGGACTAGAAGTAGATAAGTCAAAAACGGATCGTACTCAGCAACCAGAATCTATCATACCAGAGGATACTGGTGGTGAGGCGAAGGCCAGGCCACATACGGAATAGGGGTCTTATAATTAGTGCAAAAGAGAAAGTAGAGGGGGCGTATGTATGGATGGGGGCAGACTGCACCCGTTGTATGTTATACTATGGAAATTGTCACGTGGGATCACCTGGTGCGGGAGGAAAAAATGATAAAGTGAGAGCGACGGAGAGACTCTCTCATTTAATAGCGCGGCTAGGTAGAAAAACCGGGTTTGCAACACTCAGTGCATAAATTATTTTTTCGGTGTTGTAAACGATTAACTGAACAATGAAGGTGGGGTCAACCGTACTTGAAAAGTCAAGAGTGCCAATAAAGAATTCGGGGTTTCGGTATAGAACCGTTTCGGACTTATTGGCTAGACCGCTAGAAAAGCAACCAAGTAACTCTTATTCGACTATTCCGAGGGTACCGTGTGTTACCCGGGATCAGAACATCGACAACAATGTGGACTGTTTGGTATTCTTTATTATTAGTTGTTGCACGATTCACTTATGCTATCACTGTTAGCTTTTGCCAATTATTTCGACAATTATAAACTTGACAATGCAATTAATTACCTCACACATAAGTTGGCAGCAATTATTGTTGTTATTCCGCAACATTGCAAAATTGCAAAATATTGTTACATAAGATTCCAACATTAAAACAATGGAATCTTTAGGCTGTCACTAAGTGTGACAATACCAAAGTGAAATGTTACCGTAGAAAACAAAACCTTCTGATCGATGATCGTTAAAATTAGTCCCTTTGACGTGGAACGACCCAAATGTAAGTATTAAAATGAATTGTGACATGATCTAATGCTAAGAAGTTAGTATTTTCACATTCAGCCGACATCATCTCATCAGGCCAAAAACCAAGCCATTAATTAACAATTATGTTAAAAATTCAAGTTATTACCGGAAGGAGAGGGAGCCACCTGTGCAATGGCGGAGAGTATAAAAGGAGAGGTCATGGAGTGACTCGCTGTGGAAATTTGGTCTGCAGACTACTCTACTACACCGTCGAATTTCAGCGGAGCACTAAGAAGGGCGATGTGACTCGCCACAGGTGAACATTACACCACCAGCAATGCCAAGTTACGGAAACGCCTGATCATATCAGATCCCATAACCTCAGCGAAGGAAGCAGCCTTGAAACTTGTCAAGACTGTGGGCTTGTTATCGTTAGATAAATGATACGCGTTTTTTTTATATCACAAGTCAGATTTATTCACAAACTCAAATTCGGTAGCAGATTGAAGAGCAGAGCGCGAGTGTTGCTGAGTTGTTGTTTTGAAGAAGGTCAGTGAACAAGTGTCATGATGAAAAGAAGTTTAGAAGTTGGAAGATGCTCGTGGAGGATGATCTAGGTGGGTGTGTTGAAGTCAAACGATTCTGATTGGCTAGAGTGACTTAGCCCTCTCAGACAGAATATTCTTGCACTCGCCCGTTGAAGGGCGCCTACTCAAATCAGAACAGACAACTCGAATGAGAGTTTATATCATGTATCGAGCGACATTGACCTTAGGTCAGATTCCCGAAGACTTACTGGGAAAAAAAAGTGACTCGCTCTCTCTTCCAAGATCAACGGAGGACCGATAACCTGTGTGACCGAACCGTTCATTTGTTACATTTAATATACTTTTAGAACTAGAATTAAGGCCGAATTAATTAATTAACCTGACAAACCCTTTAATATAAAATAAAAGTAACAATCAGATCGGTAGTTGTATGAATGAGAAATTACTAACATCTTGAATACAAACTTCAAAAATCTTCAAAAACAAACTTACGTTTCTCACTGCAACATTCGCAACAAGTTCCAGGTGTTCCACGAGTTTTTCTAAATACTTAAAACCATCGTCCCGCTGGGCAATATCTCGAAATATATTTATCGTCTCCGATAGCGTACAATTTGCTCCCAAAGTAAGCGTTTTAGTATTCAGAGCATATCTACGTAGTTCAACGACGTTAAACACATCGATGCAGTATTCTGCTGTTCCCATTTCACGATAGACACCTTTAGCGGTATTCCCAGCAACAAATCTGTAAGTTCTACGTGAATTCTCTGGCAAATTCAAGATTGAGAAGATTTCGTCAATGGTAGACACTTTGTACCAAACCGATTTCGGCGAATCAAAAGCACTTAATACGTATTCATCTACACCATTCTCAGGAATAGGATTACCAATCGTATCTGCGTTATGACACAGTTGAGAGCACTTTTCTTTACAGGCCGCCTTTTTGCAAATATCCATTTCTTCAATATCAGGAACAATACCCAATAGTTGGCTATCGTAGTCTGAAGCAAGTGATTTCATAGCTGTCAGAATGGGACGGTATCCGGTGCATCTGCAGATGTGTCCACTGAATGACTTTTCGATCTCTGCCATTTTCGTTCTGCCTGCTTCCAGTGAGGCATACATGTTCATAATCATTCCGGGTGTGCAGAAACCACACTGGGTACCATTAAATTGGACCATTCGCTGCTGGATTGCATGGTAACCATCTTTACGATTGCCGAGCGCTTCGATTGTTATAATTTCCCAACCGGAACACGATAGTATCGATACCGAACACTAAACATGTAGGAAATGGTAGAAATTGTGCGTAGCCGGACCGGTCGTCGTGGTTCAAATAGACGTCGTCGCGCACTTCTCCGCGCGCGCTGACCGCCGTGGGTTCACTTCATCGTCGGGCTAACCATCGTGAGGGCACTTCATCGTCAGCATTGTAAAAAAGCGAATGAACCTGATCTAAATCAATCTAAACAGATGCAAAGCAGCGCCTAACCTACCGGGAACAGACAGAAGCAGAGAAGAAAATCGACTTGGCGTTTGTATCAGAGCCTAGCACAAACTGCACGAAAGACAACTGGATATACAAGATCCACGTGGAGACGCAGCCATCATAGTGTCAAACCGACAAAGCCGTCTCGATTATGAACTTACCACCTGCTCCATTCCGCTTGGAAAGATACCAAATTTGATATGAAAATGTAATCTATAGTGTGTTATTAACATCTTAATTTCATCGCTTCCATGTAAGGTATATGCTAGGGACATTTTGCCCCTTGATACGTAGAGTTGGCAGCGCTTATTGCCAAGCTGCGCGCATGCGTCCGGCCGACTACCCGCTGCCCACTTAAGTTGGCATCTTCGGCGCTTCTTGCGCTTTGAAATGTATGAAATAAACGAGTTCTTGTCCAGCATAACCCAGAGTAAGTTCTTTTACACCATTATTCCTATGCGCCTGTGCCGTATTCTTCGTGTGTATTTCTTATTCGTGTTGCTTACTCTGCTGCGCATATCAAACCTTCTTAAGTGAAGCTCCGCGAACTTACAACTCGCGGGGACATAATTTCATAAAGTCGTGTATTTCACAACGTGTATTTCAAAAACTATATGAGATGTTTGAAAAATTCAAAAAGAATCTGATAGTTAATGTTATAAGCATCAATACTGCCATTTTTTGATAATAATTAAAGCAACCGTTCATGTTTTATAACTCTGACGATGATACGCCCTCCCGATGAAAGTTTACGACGATGATCAGTACCCGCGATGATCTGCCCGCGGAGATGTGCCCGCCGTTGATATGAACGACAATGAACAGCCCTAGACCCGAAATTGTTAATTCTGAATATAGGAGTGTAAACTTACGGAATTTACAGCAAACGTTTCCAGAACGTTTGTAATGCAATTACGTATACGTGCTACTACGACACAAGCTCCACAACCACCTTCCCGGCACATAAACTTGGTTCCTGTCAGCATCAAATTCTCGCGTAGGTAATCATTCAGTGTGGTATCCGGTTTTAATCCATCCGTCAAGACTGTATAATATTATTAATATAGTTTTATTTAAGTTTATATGAAATTAATTAAGGGACTAAGGAATATGAAAGTGGAAAAATGAGCATTGTGTTAATTAAGTTCCTATAATTCCGATAGGACATGTACTAGGAGTTCCAAAATTATGTGTAACAGTCAGAATAGAATTCTGCATAAGCTGTTTTCAGAATTTTTGAGTTATCTCTCTTCGTTTTTGAGTTACAGCGTGACAAACTCAACTTTTCGATTTCTTTGCTGCTTTTCGAGAAAAATGACACATTGTCAATTAATTGCCGATAATTATCTTAAATACGTTGTGATTAATTTGAAATTCTGTTTACAAGATTAAGAATTAAATTCTGCATCTGATGCGATTGTAATTTTGAAAATATCGCAGGAATTTATTACGTAATAACTCAGCAAAGTGAAACTTTGTTTTCCAATTTTTGAAGATAGTCTATAATTGGATTACGTTAGATAACTTTCAATAATCTTGATATGAAATATACTAGGAGTACCAAAATGCTGTACAACAGTCAGAATAAAATTCTGCATAAGCCGTTTACAGAATTTTTGAGTTATCTCTTTTCGTTTTTGAGTTACAGCGTGACAAACTCAACTTTTCGATTTTTTTGCTGCTTTTCGAGAAAAATGACACATTGTCAATTAATTGCCGATAATTATCTTAAATACGTTGTGATTAATTTGAAATTCTGTTTACAAGATTAAGAATTAAATTCTGCATCTGATGCGATTGTAATTTTGAAAATATCGCAGGAATTTATTACGTAATAACTCAGCAAAGTGAAACTTTGTTTTCCAATTTTTGAAGATAGTCTAAACTTGGATTTCGTTAGATAAGTTCCAATAATCCTGATAAGAAATATACTAGGAGTACCAAAATATTGTATAACAGTCAGAATAGAATTCTGCATTAGTTGTTTTTAAAATTTTTGAGTTATCTCTTTTCGTTTTTGAGTTACTGCGTGACAAACTCAACTTTCGATTTTTTCTAGATTTAGAAAGAATGTCACCATGTTAATTAATTGACTATAATTAACTTAAATAGTTGGTGAATAATTTGAAAATTTTATACAAGATTAAGAATTCAATTTTACATCAGATTCCCTTGGAATTTTGAAAATATTATAGCAATTTGATACGTAATAATTCAGCAAAGTGAAACTTTGTTTTCCAATTTTTGAAGAATGTCTAAAATTGGCATTAAGTTAGTTAAGTTCCCATAATCCTGATAGGAAATATACTAAAAGTACTAAAATTGCATATAACAGTCAGAATATAATTCTCCATAAGCTGTTTTTTAAATTTTTGAGTTATCTCTTTTTATTTTTGAGTTATAGCCTGACAAACTCAGGATTTCGATTTTCTCAAGTTTTAGAAAAAAAAAGTGAGACCTTGTTACTTAATTGGCTATATTTTGCTTAAATTATTTGTGATTACTTTGAAAATGTTATAAAAGATTAAGAATTCAATTCTGCATCAGATACCGTTGGAATTTTGAAAATATCATAGCAATTTGTTACGTAATAACTCAGCAAAGTGCAACTTTGTTTTCCAGTTTTTCAAAAATCTAAAATGAGCATTGCGTTAATTAAATTTCCATACCTCTAATAGGAATTGTACTAGGTATACCAAAATTATGTGTAACACTCAGAATAGAATTCTGCATAAACTGTTTTTAAAATTTTTGAGTTATCTCTTTTCGTTGTTGAGTTACAGCGTGACAAACACAACCTTTCGATTTCTTCTAAATTTAGACAGAATGTCATCATGTTAATTAATTGGCTATAATTAACGTAGTTGAACGTAGTTGGTGAATAATTTGAAAATTTTATGCAAGATTCAGAATTCAATTCTGCATCAGATGCCGTTGATGATCAAGTCTGTGCTGGCAGGAGAGAGGGGTTAAAACAATTTAAATAGATATGTTATATTGAATTTGGAAATTTTAGTGTGAAGAGTGAAATATATTTGGGAGTAAGTACTTAGTATGATTTTTTCCTAACTCATTCACACAAGTACTATCATACAGTCTTATTTGAACGACCCCAGACTAGTTCTTCTTTGATATGTCAATGCTAGACATATCAAAGAAGAACATGTAATCATTTCGCACAATTAATGAATCTACAATGAAATTAATTAATTGAAATTGAAATTGTTTAACAGGGAAAGAGAAAATTTGAAGCACCCCGTCCGGGTTTGAACCGACGATCTTTGGAATACCGGGCACAAAGCGCTACCAACTGCGCCACGGAGACCCCGGGAACTTCGAATTAGCTTCCGGCGGTCGGGGTGCTTCAAATTTTCTCTTTTCCTGTTAAATTTCAATTAATTCATTTCTTTGTAGATTCATTATTCTTCTTTGATATGTCTAGCATTGGCATATCAAAGACGAATTAGTCTGGGGTCGTTCAAATAAGACTGTATGATAGTAGTTGCGTGAATGATTTAGGAAAAAAAAATCATACTAAGTACTTACTCTCAAATAAATTTAAATAGAGTTTGGTATCAAAAGAAAGAGGCCATTAACCTCTGTTAAAATGATTTTGAAGAGAAGTGGGAGGTAATAAAGAGTAGACAGAGAGGAAATTTAATAGCAACAGGGATTGAGAATGTGAAAATTAGCATTCGACTAGGGTTTGACGTGAATCTGACGAAATCTGTCGAGTTGGGAACACAGAGAAGAAAGATACTGATAGAAACAAATATCTATCTAGATGACGACTTAACTATGGAAGAGAGAGACTGATGATTCAACAGAAATTGAGAGAAAAAAGCAAAAAATCAAAAAACGGAGGAAAAACAAAACGGAGGAAAGTAATACAATATGAAATTAGCAGTTATCATACCTTTCACTCTCTTCCCAAGAAGAAAGAATTCGAAAAAGTTAGTCCTAAAAATTGAATGTTTTGTTCACATTTAAAAAAAAAGTTCAAAAAATTAAGTTTCACTTACTTGTTAATATTCATCGCATCGCCACTTGAAACTACTGATATATCACGTACGGTCTCCGCCGTTGCAGATAAAGTGAGCATGAACGCGCGCTTGCCTCACAGTTTTTATAGGCGAAAATTCGTACGTAACGAATGGAAATATTGCATTGGAAGTAATTCATGTATATACATGTAAAAAATATTAAAATGATTTTGAAGAGAAGTTGGAGGTAATAAAGAGTAGACAGAGAGGAAATTTAATAGCAACAGGGATTGAGAATGTGAAAATTAGCATTCGACTAGGGTTTGACGTGAATCTGACGAAATCTGTCGAGTTGGGAACACAGAGAAGAAAGATACTGATAGAAACAAATATCTATCTAGATGACGACTTAACTATGGAAGAGAGAGACTGATGATTCAACAGAAATTGAGAGAAAAAAGCAAAAAATCAAAAAACGGAGGAAAAACAAAACGGAGGAAAGTAATACAATATGAAATTAGCAGTTATCATACCTTTCACTCTCTTCCCAAGAAGAAAGAATTCGAAAAAGTTAGTCCTAAAAATTGAATGTTTTGTTCACATTTAAAAAAAAAGTTCAAAAAATTAAGTTTCACTTACTTGTTAATATTCATCGCATCGCCACTTGAAACTACTGATATATCACGTACGGTCTCCGCCGTTGCAGATAAAGTGAGCATGAACGCGCGCTTGCCTCACAGTTTTTATAGGCGAAAATTCGTACGTAACGAATGGAAATATTGCATTGGAAGTAATTCATGTATATGCATGTAAATAATATTAAACAAAACTCGACAAATCTCATTTTTGCTGTCAAATTTCGAATAATAATAGTTTCTTGAACTTTTTTCTCGCATACCTCCAACTTGCATATGTCGCATATTTTTGGCTGAATGTTTTCGCATATTTCACATATTTTCTTATCAATACACCACAACACTTGTATTGCCTGCAAATTTTTTTCGCACATTTTCCCGGCATGTTCCCGGCATACTTGAAGCATTCGTTTGCGTTTCTTTGCAAAACCAAGACCTTGTAAAATAATCACATAAAAAGATTTATTATAGACATGTCAACAGACTATCGATATTGATACATATTGACATGTCGGCCTCAATAGTTCGATATTTATCGATAATTTCATTTTGCATAATATTTCATTTTTCGTTATATGTCGAGAACCGTTGGCATATGTACGAGGCATGTTTCAATTTTTGGCATTAAGTTTCTTTGCGCACATTTGACCTATCTTTCCACAAAATACATTTTTCAAGCCATTGAAACTGTCGCGTCCCGTCGAAGTAGTAAATCCGTAGAAATTCAGAACAATTTAGTCGCGCCATTGACGCCAGCTCACGTTTTAGAAAGTCTTGTAACTCTCAGGCGGTGACGGGTAATAAATCGGACGAAGAGGACGTAGCGTGCTGAGAGGGTAGAATTGTCTCCGTAGAAGTGTGCCATAGATAGGCAGGCTGGCGTCAGTTGACATGTGCCAGCTGTGCTTCACTTCGCTGGCGATCTTAGTAAATTAAGATCGAACTTTCGAAACGCCCTGTTGTAAGTAAGTGAGAAGGTTGGCGCCAGCCCGTCGCGTCAACCACTTCAATCTCTGGGCATCTTGGGTTCATCGTATTCGTATATTTCATCCTCAATGGCCCAGAGATTATTGAAGTGTGACGAATTCCTCCACTTTACCGAAATAATATATAAACTTAGGAATAGACTAA
>JAODAC010007207.1:11230-29362 GCA_027575185.1 Mimaenictus wilsoni
ACTATTAGCACCAACATAAAATACAAACATGTAAAATAACCACCATTAAAGTGGCTTTCAGAATATATGTCTCATTATAGATTATTGCAAGAAATATAGAAGATACTAAGCATTAAACTAAAAAATCCATGAAAATATTCCTCTATAAAAATTATATAACAATTCCTTTCCCAAAAAAAGCTCTAGAAGATTACATCAAAAAGTCTACACATGATACACGGCGAAAATTAGCATAATCCACATGCACGTAACCGTAATCCGGCATAAAACGCCGCCTAACTGACGCACGGTCGCATAAACGAGACTTTAACAACCATCCTGGCTCGCGCTCAACCAGCTTGGTGAAGAGTTTTCAGCGTGACATTACGTTGCCTGCATGTTGCCTGCATGTTGCCTGCACGGGCCCCAGACGAGAGATTATTTATTATTTATAACAAACCGGCCCTTCAGCTACGCAATTACATGCGTTTCGCCAAGACGCGAATGCGAGGACACGCGGCCGTACACGTACTCGCGCACGCATAGACGCGCGCGCGATAAAATTTATTGCAGTTATTGATCAAAGAGCTTTCGATCAAAGCTTCCGTATCCTGGGCCAAATGGGCACTGCTGTAACTGCTGCTGTTGCAGGCAGGCGCAGGGCATGTGTGTGTGTGTGTGTGTGCGTGTTTGCGCAGGGGCATTCTTCGTTCGCAATTGAGCGTCGCCGGCGCAGCGCCATTGTTCTATTGTTGCACATCATCAGGCCAGCGCCTGTTTACATAGTTATTGTTTATTATTCCAATTATTCCAATTATATTAAGCTGCAACATGCGAATCGATTACTTTCGCACACATCATCGGCGGTTGCAGGTTTGTACACGGCATTTTTGCGGCTTGTTGCGCCGATTTGGGCTTATCGGCCTTCAGTCACTTTTATACCAATTGAAAGCTGCTTTAATGTAGAATAATATCTTGACATATTTGATAAATTACGTTTATGAACTTTGTTTTTAAGCGAAATTAAAACACGGAATGAAATTGTACCGGTGTAAAATACGCTTTGTTTATTTAAACCCGTTGTATCTTCTGCAATTATTATTATTGGATATTGTGTTTGGTATCCTAGGAAAGGGAATTTAATAGACTTTAAAATGATGTGTAATACTATTATATAACAATTGTAAATAAGTGGAATTTATTCATTAGAAGCAACATGTTGTATCAATTCAAATAAAATATAAAATTTGCTTTTATTATTTAAACACCTTGTTCCTGCTATAATTATTAGCACATGCTACTTTGTTTCATATCATATGAAAGAGAATTTAATGGGCTTTTAAATGATATCTAACAGTAGCTGCTTTGTATTTTATATATGTGAATTATCTTCCAAGAAAAAGCAGTTTCTCAAAAATCAATGAAAATTTCAATGTGTTTGATAGTTTTCAACGCGTATTTTATGGTTTCAGAATATCCGACTTAAGTCAGTTTGGTAGTAATTAAAAGATGCTTTAATATAGTACAATATCTTGATATATTTGATAAATTACGTTTACGAACTTTGTTTTTAAGCGAAATTAAAGGAGGGAATGAAATTGTACCGGTGTAAAATACGCTTTGTTTATTTAAACCCATTGTATCTTCTGCAATTATTATTATTGGATATTGTGTTTGGTATCCTAGGAAAGGGAATTTAATAGACTTTAAAATGATGTGTAATACTATTATATAACAATTGTAAATAAGTGGAATTTATTCATTAGAAGCAACATGTTGTATCAATTCAAATAAAATATAAAATTTGCTTTTATTATTTAAACACCTTGTTCCTGCTATAATTATTAGCACATGATACTTTGTTTCATATCATATGAAAGAGAATTTATTGGGCTTTTAAATGATATCTAATAGTAGATGCTTTGTATTTTATATATGTGAATTATCTTCGAAGAAAAAACAGTTTCTCAAAAATCAATGAAGATTTCAACGTGTTTGATAGTTTCCAACGCGTATTCTATGGTTTCAGATTATCCGACTTAAATCAGTTTGGTAGTAATTGAAAGCTGCTTTAATGTAGAATAATATCTTGATATATTTGATAAATTATGTTTATAAACTTTGTTTTGAAGAGAAATTAAAAAAGAGAATGAAATTGTACCGATGTAAAATATGCTTTGTTTATTTAAACCCGTTGTATCTTCTGCAATTATTGTTATTGAATATTTTGTTTGGTATCATAGGAAAGGGAATTAAATGGACTTTACAATGATGTATAATACTATAATATAGCAGCTATAAATAAGTAGAATTTATTCATTAGAAAAGAAACATATTCTATCATTTCAATTAAAATGTAAAATTTACTTTTATTATTTAAACACCTTGTTCCTGCTATAATTATTAACAAATGGTGTTTCGCTGAGAAACATAAAAAGACGAGTTAAATGGACCTTCATAAAATATCAAACTTATATAATCAGAAGTAAACGATACGAGTTAAGTTATCAAATCAAACACTTTGTTTCATCGCATGTTTTCGGCCTGTTTAATACGTTTTAATCATTTATTGTGTGATTTCTAACTTAAGATTACTTAAGTCTAGCATCATACTGAGTCAATTATTATAATAAGTTGATTATCAAGATAATATCAAAAGTTATTTACGTATAAAACTAAAAATTGGCATTCAATGTAACAACTTCCAAACGTTATTTTTCAATTGTCAAGTGTTTTCTTTCGAAATTTTTTTTTTTGAATTTATGAATTGATGGTTTACTAAACGAAATAGTCCATCTAATAACATTATCCGTAATAGTTTAACTCAATTAAATAATGAGCTATTTATAATTTAATTGTGATGTTGACACTTAATAGCAATGTCAATTTCTCGATTTTGTTCTCTATTGCACTGTATCGGCCAAGCTAAAAGAGATACTCAAGTATGTTTCACTTCATCTGAAAGCTGATAAAAGCTACTTTACTAGAGTTCTGAACATAATTATTTTATTTGCTTTAAAAACAGTTTTATTGATCATTTAATTGGAAAATTCAAATTCTATTTTCAGTAATATACTTAATTTTTGAAATTTTATATTTAATTAATCATAACTTCATAAGGAATGAATGTATTTAAATGATTTAAACACCAAATTCAAGCTGCTTTAATTCTCTATTATACCTGCCCTTAAAGATTTTCAATCAATAGAAAATAATTAGAGGGAATATACAAAATAATCTTGAGACAGTTTTAAATTTCGATTTTGTTCTTTAGCGTCCTGTATCTGCCAAACTAAATGTGATACATAAGTAAGCTTAATCTGATCTGAAAGCTGATGAAAACTACTTTACTATAGTTCTAAACATAATTGTTTTGTTTACTTTAAAAATAGATTTATAGACCATTTAATTGGAAAATTCCACTTATATTTTCAGGAACAAACTTAATTTTTGAAATTTTATATTTAATTAAACATAACTTCATAAGCAATAAACCAATTTTAATGACCTAAACACCAAATTCAAGCTGCTTTAATTCTCTATTATACCTGCCTTTAAAGATTTTCAATCAATAGAAAATACAGCTCTTTAGAGGCAATATTACAAAATAATCTTGAAACAGTTTTAAATTTCGAATTTGTTCTTTAGCGTCCTGTATCTGCCAAACTAAAAGAGATAATTAAATAAGTTTAATCGCATCTGAAAGCTGATGAAAATTGCTTTATTAAAGTTTTAAACTTAATTATTTTCTTTTCTTCAAAAACAGTTTTATTGATCATTAAATTGGGAAATTCAACTTCTATTTCAGTAAAATACTTAATTTTTGAAATTTTATATTTAATTAATCATAACTTCTTAAGTAATAAACCAATTTTAATGATCTAAACACCAAATTCAAGCTGCTTTAATTCTCTATTGTATTCGTCCTTAAGATTTTCAATCAATGGAAAATACGGCATTTTAGAGGCAATATAACAAAATAATCTTGAAACAGTTTTAAATTTCGAATTTGTTCTTTAGCGTCCTGTATCTGCCAAACTAAAAGAGATACTTAAGTAAGTTTAATCTCATCTGAAAGGTGATAAAATCTACTTTACTAAACCTAGAAATAAAATTATTTTGTTTACTTTAAAGACAGTATTATTGATCATTTAATTGGAAAATGCAACTTCAATTCCTTTCAGTAAACCTAATTTTTGAAACATTATATTAAATTAATCATAACATAATAAGGAATCAACCAATTTTAATCATCTAAACACCAAATTAAAGCTGCTTTAATTCTCTATTATACACATCCTGAACGATTTTCACACAATAGAAAATAAGAGTCTTTGGAGGCAATATAGCAGAAAAATCTTGAAACACAGTTTTAAATTTCTCTGGAAAAACTGGATGAATCGTCCACCTTTACGGTAGAATCAAAGGCAGAGTATCAAAAAAATGCCGAAAAGAAGTCAAAAACGGGTTCCAAACCAACCGGGCGCACATGCATGCACACAAATATGGCGCACACGCGACGCTTCAACCGGACCACTGAACCGTCTCGGTTCAAGACCCCAAAACGACGAAAACAAACGCCCAAGAAACGAGTTATTGCTTACCGACGATGCTCCACAGACGAGATCACAAGATGGTACCTGCGCACTCGTTGAAAATTACGAAATTGCTTTATTAAGATCCGATCACATCATCACTTTCATCACTACAGTTAAAAACACATCGCAAAATCGATTTTAATCACTTTTAATCACTGTTTAATGAGGCACTAATTAAATTAGCACAAAATTAAACACGGCACTTGATAGAGGAGATTTTATTATGTTGATTTTGAGCAATTTGTTTTGAAAAATACGAAATTTTTGGTTTTTGGTACCAAAAATGGTACCAAATCCCCTAAAAATAACGAATTAATTAAGTTAGAAGCAAATTAAGGTGAAACTAAGCACGCTAGTCGATAGAGCACATATCACTGCGACGGTTTAGCCCAAACTAAGTTTGTATCTTTGAAAATTTGAAAAGTTTGGTACTTTCAGGGACAATTTATACGTCTGAGGCAATTTTGCATAATCCCATAGATGTATAGATGAAAGAAGGAGTTCTGTTTAACCCGTGTGTTGACCACCGATATTCACTGTTCAAGGGCGTGAAATTTATGAAGCTTGTTTGCGATTGAACGCGAATCGGTAACAGTTTATGCAAATTTTGGAAATAGGCAAAACCAGTGCAATATAACGTCTTACAAAGGACTTTACAGCCTTATTGCTGTATATTTGGCAAAAGGGTTAGTCATGGTCCAATTTAAAAGCGTCTGTTTGTGAATATTTTGGTTTTATTGCGAAATCCTTACAATTTTCGCTGCAGGTAATGTCAAAAATGGTAATTGCTTAAGTCACTAGAGCATTAAGGCATAAGGCGTAAGGGTAGAAGGTAGCTTAAGGTGAGGTGAAGAGTAGTTTTCAATTTTTATAGAGTTGAAGTTAATGTTTATCCACGTTTGAGTTACCGAAAATTGCCGACGATGACTTTTAGCCACGTTTTATGGCTTTATACGGTGGAAATGGCAGCGTTTGGATATGGGCTGTGATTTATTAGTTCACATTTCGACCCTGGTACGCGCTGAGACCATAAAACGATTTGTACTTTGGTGAACAAGATAATTGGCTGTAAGTTTGCGCCGCGAATGGGGATTTGCACCTCGAGTAAAATGAAAATATCTTGATTTTTACCAAATATTTCTTAATGCTACTTGATTCCCTAAATCTCCTATCAAATATTATGTCGTTCATTAGTATATTATTTTAGTATTTTGAAAAAAAATTGGACATTTTGACGTTTTATTCAACGTTTTTATTAAAATTTTCATTCAAAAATTTTGTTTGTGTGCATTTAATTGTCAATAACTTTGTTGTTAGTTATAAAATATTAATAGGGCAGACGTTGTCAAATAGAGAATTTTATTGGCTTTAAAATGTGATTTTAGTTTTTAATCTGATACATTTAGAAATTAGATCTTCACAAGGTTTTCTGAGAAATGTTTAAAATTTTTTCGAATTAGGTTTTTATTGAATTTTAAATTTAAGCGCTTATATCGTCGTCCTTTCTCATCCGATTTTAATTATTTTCACATTACTGGAAAGCAAATTTATCGTAATTTGAATCATTGTTGCTATTGGATATTGTACTGTTCATTGACTCACTATTCCTTCAAGGTTTTGTAAGAGAAATTGAACTTTTTCATACTCAGTCCATATTGAAATATTTAACTGTCTTAAATGAACAATATCTTTGTTTCTACTTAATAAATCTCGATGGGGTAAACGGTGGATTATAGAGAATTTTCTTGGCTTTCCATAGATGTATCTACGAAGCTGATATCATTTTCTGAAGTGGCATTTTAGGCCATTTTAAACGGTAGAGACCCAACTTTATACAACGTAAAGGCGTTAAAATGTAGTTTAAGCGATTGCTTGAAATAAACTTTTAATATCTTGGTTGTAATTCAACCAAATTTAACGAATTCTATATCAAATGAAAGAGAATCTTATGTGCCATTAAACAGTCTTGTAGAAATAATCATTACCTTGCGGAATTTCTAGTTCTATTGTCTTTATTCTGTACTTTCATGAATAGCATTATTTCCATTTTTTAAAGTTTTCAACTCCAGATATCTTTGTTATTAATTAATTAATTTTGATGGTATAAACCCGACGTAATTAAACATTTTCTTGGCCTCAAACTGTTTATTCGTTAAATATGATAGTATCATTAGAAGTGTCACTTTAAAATGTCTTTATAAAAATATTTAGA
The DNA here is from genome assembly GCA_027575185.1 of Mimaenictus wilsoni. Taxonomy (NCBI): domain Eukaryota; kingdom Metazoa; phylum Arthropoda; class Insecta; order Coleoptera; family Staphylinidae; genus Mimaenictus; species Mimaenictus wilsoni. The sequence goes on from JAODAC010007207.1 coordinate 18,020, forward strand.
AAAATTAAGTGTTACTGATTGTCTCAAATAAAGTGTTAATATCATGGCTCCTGCTTAAAATTTTTTAACGAAATATATCTCACACGAAAGAGAATTTTATGCACTTTTATATAAATCCTTAATGGTAGAAATATCCCGTTGGAAATTATTGTTATATTGGTTTTTGAACTTCTAAGATTAGCAACATATCCATTTTTCCCTTTCCCTATTAAAGTCGTGATATCCTTATTATTAATTAGTAGAAATTGAAAGTATAAACGGCAGATTATAGAGAATTTCCTTGACTTTCGAATAGTGTTTCATTCAATATGATACCATTATTAGAAGTGTCATTTTAGAATGCTTTTAGATGAATTTATAAGAAAGTTCGTGCTGTCAAAATTTAGAGTAAATTCTAGTCTCAAATAAAATCGTAATATCTCGATTCTTACTCAGCCGGCTTAAACGAATTAAACATCATAAGATAGAGACTTTTATGCACTATATCATATTCTATCCGTTTAAGAAATGATACCTTGGATTTTACGGTTTTATAATCTTTTTCCGTACTTCGAAAAATTCATTTTTCATAATTTCTTGTTAGTTATTTTTAATGGAACAATATCTGTACTAATAATTAATAAGTATTAATGCATTAAACACTGTATTGAAGAGAATTTTAGTAGCGTTAAATTGTTGTTTCAGTCAAATTGATAGCTAATTTACAAGTTCTATTTTAAAACAGTTTTAGAATCACATTTTGGAAATAATTAAATTCATCAAGTGGTTTTCACAAATAAATTGTAAATATCTTGCTTATGTCTTATTCATTTAAAATAAATTATATATCAAACGAAAGAGAAGTTAATGTACTTTTAAATAATCAGCAATTAACAAACAATACTCTTCTGGAAACTCGTTTTTATTGGCTTTATTTCTTTCTCTTCAGGAGAGCAATATTTTATGCAACTGAAAATTATGAAATAAACTTGACTTTAATTGACAATATCAATGATGCTATCAAAATAATGATAATGAGTATCTGACTATATGATTGAGAATTTTCTGGGCTTTTAAATGGTATGCAGTTCAAAGTGATATGATATTTAGAAGTATCCTTTTAAGAGGTTTGAATAAAATTTTTCAGGCCAAAAGTTTCAATAACTTCCTATGAATGTAAAATTTAAATTGTTTATAACTTTATTGTTTCTCATCCGATTTTAATAAACTTAATATTAAATTAAAGAGAATATTCCGCACAAAATAACTTACATATTTTTATTCGAAACACATGAGCAACATGTGATTTACGAGCGTTTTTATAAATGGTCTAGAAAAAAACTGTCCAAACTTTTGCTGCGAAATGAAATCTATCCTAACTTAATCTAACTTACCCTAATTAAATTGGAGACATTTAAGCATTAGTATCTTTATTCTAGTAGTTTAAAAAATGATCCTTCGGATTTTACGGTTTTACAGTCTTTTTCCGTGCTTCCAACAATTCAAATTTTTCTAATTCTATGTTAGCTATCTTTAATGGGATAATATCTGTATCATTTATTAATAAGTGGTAATGCATTCAACGCTGTATTGAAGAGAATTTCAGTAGCGTTAAATTGATGTATCGGCCAAAATGATACTTAGTGTACAAGCCCTATTTTAAAACATTTTTAGAATAAAATTCAAGAAATAATTAAATGTACCAAGTGGTTTTCACAAATAAATTGCAAATATCTTGTTTACGACTTATTCCTTTACAACAAATTATACATCAAACGAAAGAGAATTTAAGGTACTTTTAAATAATCAGCAATGAATAAACAATACCCTTCTTGAAACACGATTTCTGTTGGCTTTTCTCTTTACTTTCAGGAGAGCAATATTTGTCTGCAACAGAATAGCGAAATAATCTTGAATTTAATTGGCAATATCATTGCTGCTATCAAAAGAATGATAATGCCTATCTGACTATATGATAGAGAATTTTCTTGGCTTTTAAATGGTATGCAGTTCAAAGTGATACGATATTTAGAAGTATCCTTTTAGGAGGTTTGAATAATATTTTTCAGGCCAAAAGTTTCAATAACTTCCTATAAATGTAAAATTTAAATTGTTTATAACTTTATTGTTTCTTATCCGATTTTAATAAACTTAATATCAAATTAAAGAGAATATTACGCACAAAATAACTTACGTATTTTTATTGGAAACACATAAGCAAAATGTGATTTACAAGCGTTTTTATAAATGGTCTAGAAGAAAACTGTCCAAACTTTTGTTACGAAATGAAATCTATTCTAACTTAAAATGAATGTGTCGGCCAAAATGATACTTAGTGTACAAGCCCTATGTTAAAACATTTTTAGAATAAAATTCAAGAAATAATTAAATGTACCAAGTGGTTTTCACAAATAAATTGTAAAAATCTTGCTTACGACTTATTCCTTTACAACAAATTATACATCAAACGAAAGAGAATTTAAGGTACTTTTAAATAATCAGCAATGAATAAACAATACCCTTCTTGAAACACGATTTCTGTTGGCTTTTCTCTTTACTTTCAGGAGAGCAATATTTGTCTGCAACAGAATAGCGAAATAATCTTGAATTTAATTGGCAATATCATTGCTGCTATCAAAAAAATGATAATGAGTCTCTGAATATATGATAGAAAATTTTCTTGGCTTTTAAATGGTATGCAGTTTAAAGTGATACGATATTTAGAAGTATCCTTTTAAGAGGTTTGAATAATATTTTTCAGACCAAAAGTTTCAATAACTTCCTATAAATGTAAAATTTAAATTGTTCATAACTTCATTGTTTCTCAACCGATTTTAATGAAATTCACATCAAATGCAAGAGAATCTAAAGCAGAATATATGGTATATATTTTTCTTCGAGAACCATCAGCGAAATGTGTTTCAGAAGCGATTTTTATAAATTATCGAGGAAAAAAATATCCAAACTTTTTCTAAAAAATGAAATCTATGCTAACCCAAGCTAATCTAACCTAACCTAACTTTAAAATAACCTGATGTAAACAAACGCAGAACCTACGTAAAACTATTCAACCCTAACCTAAGCAAAATTAGCATAAATCCAACGTACGATTAGTTGCGACCAAAAATAAGACGTTTAAAGAAGGTTAGAAGTAAATATATTAGAAGGAAAATACCACACAAAGCGAAATTATTAATTCGTCGCATTAAAGCGACGCTCAAAGTTGGATTAAGCACTAACAACTCGCGAATAACTTACGCCCAGTTTTCTGCGCTCACGCGCGACACAGACGGGGCGAAATAAATTGTTACAACTAAAACTTGGCAGGACATGAAAGCGGCACGCAAACAAGACGAAGACGTGCGCGAATCACGAGAATTGACACGACGCACTTAATCATCCGGCAAACATCAATACGATTACTCCATCCCGAAATTTTCCCCAGCATTACTCTCCGATGATGCTAGGCAATATAATTATTCCAGATCTTGCCTGACTGAATGTTCGCAAGCAGATAGTGGATAGAGTGTTGGTTTGTAAGTGGGAATATTTCGCTTGGTTGTTTCCGGTAGACTTTGGTAACATTTTCGTCGAATTTTTCCATCGTGCAGGTTGGCACACGTTTCGCGTTTATCCAGGTTGCTACACTTTCAGCGAAGCAAAATAAATACGTATACAGTCGCTATATAAAATCCGATTATTAATGGGTCGGGAGTCGTCGGTGACTGAAACTAATGGCCGCAATATTAATTTAAAATGTGTTCAGGAAGAAGCATTTTCTGGCCCGTCGCAGGCTGTCGTGAACGGAACCGTTGCAGTGAGAACTCGCGAGGCGTTCTCGTGCCTCTGCTTTTATTTGTCCTCTCTGTTTTTCGGTTGTGTGCTGCCTGTTTTAGGGCTGTATCAAAACTTACGTGTTCAGTGACTGAACTATATTCTAACCTATATACTAGACTAGTTTCTTTTGACTTTATTCCAATAGTTTCTACAGAAACAGCGAAAGAAGGAAATGGGCAATTCGCTTTCCGTCTTTAAGAATGAGTTACTCTGTTATTTTTGTTGATAGGCATTAGTTTAAGGTCTATTGTATATGTACAAATACGTTTATTTTTATGACATTCATGAAGCAAAGTTCAATAACGAACAAATTTATTGAGATTCTTTAATTTTTCGTCATTTCTTACAAATTTTCTAATTTCGAGGGTGAAATAGTTTAGTTATTTATGTGAACACTAACTATATAATTAAAGATAAGTCGTACTTTTGTGGAACATAATAATGCAAACAAAAATATGTGTCATTTATGTATTATTTCATGTTAAATATAAAAAAGATAAATACAACAAGTTTTAAATGATTTTATTTCTTTAACCTCAATTTTAATAAGTTTAAGATTTCTTTTTGGGATATTAATAACAAGTGTTGGAAACTACATTAAATTTACTATCATTAGCTACTATTTTCAGTAATTTGACTGCAATAGTTAAGAAATTATTGAGCTTTTAAGATTTACAATATCAATTGTATGAGTTCATATTCCTGTTTCTTTTTTTGGGGCTTTTTCTCGCTGTCTTCGTGTTGTATCATAACTTACTTGTTTAGTGACTAAACTATATTCTAACCTATATACTAGACTAGTTTCTTTTGACTTTATTCCAATAGTTTCTACAGAAACAGCGAAAGAAGGAAATGGACAATTCGCTTTCCGTCTTTAAGAATGAGTTACTCTGTTATTTTTGTTGATAGGCATTAGTTTAAGGTCTATACGATTCTATACTAGCTTACTTTTACTTGCAAACATTGTATATGTACAAATATGTTTATTTTTATGACATTCATGAAGAAAAATTCAATTTAATGAGTTTCTTTATGTTTTTCGTCATTTCTTACAAATTTTCTAATTTCGAGGGTGAAATAGTTTAGTTATTTATGTGAACACTCACTATATAATTAAAGATAAGTCGTACTTTTGTGGAACATAATAATGTAAACAAAAATATGTGTCATTTATGTATTATTTCATGTTAAATATAAAAGAAGATAAAACAAGTTTTAAATGATTTTATTTCTTTATCCTTAATTTTAACAAGTTTAAGATTTTTATTTGGGATATTAATAACATGTGTTGGAAACTACATTAAATTTACTATCATTTGGTACTATTTCCAGTAATTTGACTGCAATAGTTAAGAAATTATAGAGCTTTTAAGATTTACAATATCAATTGTATGAGTTCATATTCCTCTTTCCTTTTCGGGGCTTCTTCTCGCTGTCTTCGTGTTGTATCATAACTTACTTGTTGGTGTCTAACATATTCTCTAATCTATATACTAGGCTACTTTATTTAGACTTTATTACAATAGTTGCTTCAAAAACACCGAGAGAAGGAAATGGACAATTCTGTTTCCGACTTTAAGAATGTGTTACTCTGTTATTTTTGTTGATTGGCGTTAGTTTAAGGTCTATACGACTCTATACTAACTTTCTTTTACTTGCAAACATTGTATATGTACAAATATGTTTATTTTTATGACATTCATGAAGAAAAATTCAATTTAATGAGTTTCTTTATGTTTTTCGTCATTTCTTACAAATTTTCTAATTTCGAGGCTGAAATAGTTTAGTTATTTATGTGAACACTCACTATATAATTAAAGATAAGTCGTACTTTTGTGGAACATATTAATGTAAACAAAAATATGTGTCATTTATGTATTATTTCATGTTAAATATAAAATAAGATAAATAAAACAAGTTTTAAATGATTTTATTTCTTTAACCTCAATTTTAATAAGTTTAAGATTTCTTTTTGGGATATTAATAACAAGTGTTGGAAACTACATTAAATTTACTATCATTTGGTACTATTTTTAGTAATATGACTGCAATAGTTAAGAAATTATTGACCTTTTAAGATTTGCAATATCGATTGTATGAGTTCATATTCCTCTTTCGTTTTTTGGGGCTCTGCTATTTTTTCTCTTTTTGTTTTCGTGTGTGTGATGGCCGTTTTCGTGTTGTATCAAAACTTACTTGTTCAGTGACTAAACTATATTCTAACCTATATACTAGACTAGTTTCTTTTGACTTTATTCCAATAGTTTCTACAAAAACAGCGAAAGAAAGAAATGGGCAATTCTTTTTCCGTCTTTAAGAATGAGTTACTCTGTTATTTTTGTTGATAGGCATTAGTTTAAGGTCTATACGACTCTATACTAACCTACTTTTACTTGTAAACATTGTATATGTACAAATATGTTTATTTTTATGACATTCATGAAGAAAAATTCAATAACGAACAAATTTATTGAGATTCTTTAAGTTTTTCGTCATTTCTTACAAATTTTCTAATTTAGAGGGTGAAATAGTTTAGTTATTTATGTGAAAACTCACTACATAATTAAAGATAAGTCGTACTTTTGCGGAACATAATAATGTAAACAAAAATATGTCATTTATGTATTATTTCATGTTAAATATAAAAGAAGATAAATACAACTAGTTTTAAATGATTCTATTTCTTTAACCTCAATTTTAATAAGTTTAAGATTTCTTTTTGCGATATTAATAACAAGTGTTGGAAACTGCATTAAATTTACTATCATTTGGTACAATTTTTAGTAATTTGACTGCAATAGTTAAGAAATTATAGAGCTATTAATATTTACAATATCATTTGTAAGAGTTCATATTCCTCTTTCGATTTTTGGGGCTCTGCTATTTTTTTTCTCTTTGTTTTTGTGTGTGTGATGGCCGTTTTAAGATCGTTAATAGTATTAGCAAGATTAAATTTTTATCTTCCAATTTCGGATTTCTGCAGAAAACACCTTAATTAAGTCAAATTTATCTAGGTAAATAAAAATTGCTTACTAACACGAAAAAGCCTGTGAAATTCTGTTTGGATTGATGCCGAAAATTATTTAGTATTTTAAGTACTTAGGTGCTTAAAATATAGTTAAACAAGAAATGTATATTCTGCTGCATAACAAAATAACGTTGCATAGAAAGGGAATGTTCTAATAATATGTAATTACTAACCCAATCATAACAGTTACTAACAAACTAGTTACACATTTGAAAAGTACATTAAATTCTCCACCTAAATGTGTTGTTGTTATTTGAATGTATTAATTACAACACTGTCCAAATTAGACTTAAAGTTGATCAATCAAAAACACAACAACTTCAAGGATTATCGAAATGTTTTATAATTATGGTAATTAAATCATGTTAGACGACGAATATTTTATGAACCTTGGACGCTAAAGATAGGCCTTTAAATTCTCCAAAAACTAGCAGTTCATCTAAGAACCTCGCCTTGGCAGTTTTTGTGTAAATTATCCGTAAAGATCAAAGTTCCTAAAAACTTCTGTAAAATTAAGAGGTACATTTTACCATTAACAAATCTTAAAAAATAGTATCAAAAATGACTAAATCTTATGCAACATAAATTAAATTAACAGTAATTTCCATCGACAATGACATGGCGTGCATGTGTTCCGAAAAAAGCTGATGTACGACGTGCGAGTGTAAGTTGTAAGCAACATTAGCCGTGCCGCGCTGAACAAAAACGTATAACAAAAAAAGAACAGTTTCATACAACGACATAGAAATCACATAATACATTAACAAAAACACGAGATAATGACAGTGGATGTGTGGCATACAACATGAAGCCATCAAGCATCAAAGGAACATCATGCCGCATTCAGTCACATTCACCTTTTTTTGCTATTTTCGACTGGAAATATTACTAACAAAAGATTATTCCGAAATGGCGCACTGTACTTTTTTCCATAAAAGCATAAAAATTAAGTGATTTTAAATAGATTTGAATTAATCGAGATTTGATTAAGTATTTTTTTTTAATGAATTTTGGAGATTTTGCCACAAAAAGTTAAATGTAACATGTTTGTAAAAGATTTTGGGAAATTTAATTCGATAGGTTTGAAAGTAGGATAAATTTTCTTTATTTTGATAGTATTTTTATTAATGTCACTTAAGCCGTTTCAAAGTTATAGGGCTTTAAATATTTTCAAATTACAATTTTTCTTACAATTCGAAATATTTGATAGAAAGGAATACTTTGTTTGTTTCGTTTTGAGGGTGTAATAATTAAGCTAGCACTGGAAACACCCTGTGTGTTTATAAGGACTGAACGTAGTTTTATGGAATACTCGAAATTGCACAACAATGTTATTATTTAAAATATTTTTGAGGCAAAATAACAAATCTTAAAAGATGACTCGTTTAACGAATCGATGAAAAATTATGATGCATAAAACCGAAATTTCTCATACTTCTAAATAGTTTATGCCAACTTATGCTGGCAGATATAAAAGTACATGTAATATACTTTAATTTGGTGGTACTTTCATTACTGTGACTTAAGTCGTTTAAAAGTTATACGTCTTTACATTTTAAGATTTTTGTTTCAAGTTGATTTTTTGAAAGCTATTCGGTGTTTTATAATTTCACTATGAATGAGTTATTTCTGAAATTACTCAGTATATGTTATACACAAGAAATAATATTATAATGCAATGGGAATATGTATGGATATAAGTGTGATAATGTATGTTCTTAAGTAAAATTAACAGATTGAAGAAAGCTATGATTTGGAAAGATTTTAAGAAATTTCTTGGCAAAAAAATTGAAATTTAACATGTTTTTAAAGATTTATTATATGTTTAATTGAATAGGTCTGAAAGGGCATTAAATTTCCTTAAGTACGTAAATATTTTCAAAATTCTGGCTTCAGTCATTCAAGAGTTACAGTGCTTTTAGTTCTTAAATTTCATAATTTTTCTTCGTTTCCTATGTTTTGTTCCAGTGATATCTTAAAATTTCGAATGTTTCTAAATAATTTCTTGAAAGTAAATTGCACCGTTATTAAAGAGCGTTAAATGTACATTATTTTGGTTCTACTTTCAATATTGTGACTTAAGTCATTTAACAGTTACGGAGGTTTTAATTTTATAAATTTCGTTATGGATTTCAAAGTATTTGGTTTTGATAATTTTCAAACGCAAATCATTAAATTTCTCATGTTTCTAAATTAGTTTTGCAAACAAAATGACACATCTATGAAAGTACATTAAGTGAACATTATTTTGATGAAACTTTCAATACAGTGACTTAAATCATTTAAGAGATACAGAGCTTTAAGTTCTTCAATAGTCTGTGGTAAAAGTAATATGTTTTATAAACATTTGAATGCAAATCTTAAAATTTCTAAGTAAAATTTGCAAATTAAACAACACCACTAGAAAAGTACAATAAATTTACTTTAATTTGGTTCAACTCTTAAAAATATGACTGAAGTCATTCAAGAGTTACGCAGCTTTTCGTTTTTAAAATTTCATTATTGCATTTAGAGTATTAGGTTTCGTTAAAATTTAAACGCAAATCATTAAATTGCTCATGTTTCTAAGTTATAATTAGAAATACAATGTCCCGATTTTGAAAGTCCATTAACTGTACTTTATTTTGGTTCTACTTTCAATATTGTAACTTAAGTCATTTGAGAGTTATAGCACTATTAGTTTTTCAAAGTCCAGTATTATTTTCAAAATAATCTGTCTAGAAACTTTAAAAATTGAAATTTATGAAATTTAATATGTTTGTAACCATTTAGTACTAATATACCTACACACCTATAAAAGTACATTTAATTTACTTTCATTTGATGAAACTTTCATTACACTAATTTAAGCCATTTAAAAGCTACAGAGCTTTTTATAATCCATTTTATTTGAATAAAATAAAGCAAAGTTTGACAGTAAAAAAAGTTCCTTTCGAAATAACCAAAATTAATAACGACCGCAGAATAAAAATATGTACCGACATATTTTATGCACACATGCAAAAATGACGAACAAGGAAAATATGTACAAATGTGCGTCGCATTTATATCCACCAAAGAACGAAATAATTATGATTAGAAGTCGAGCCCAACGAGGCACGTTCATTTATTTCAATTTCGCGAGGTTTTGCACGATGCTATTCATATTTTCGGCTATACACCAATACAACACACAAACACATGCACGCATACACAGCCATTCATTCCTCTCTTTCATCCCTTTTTTATTCACTCAAATGTTCAAACATCGCATTATGTCCGCCATTACGCTCGTATGATTAACGAAAACATCGTTTTTTAGGATTCTACAGTGTGTTGCCTTAGTTTCTGCAATATTTCTTAAATTTTACATATTCTACATTCCCCACATAACACACACACACACAAACACACACACACACACACACACACACAGCCGCCCAATGTAATATTCCAAATAAAATTTAGAGCAATGAAAGAAATGAAATGAAATTTTGCAATAGATTATGGATTTCATATGTACACATAGACTGTGTGTATGTTTCGCGAGCGGCTGTAGCGGCGGCGGCGAACGGAAAACTTATTTATCACGGCTGAAAAGGAAAACCGCATGATGGACGAGCGCGCGCCGCGAAAGAAAACATGCCATTGAAAAGTGCGCTGCGTACGCATGCGACTGTAGATAGATTGCGCGGATTGCTAGACCGGCGCATAAAATGAATGCTTGTAAGCGGCATTAATCATAATACGTGTTGGCTCAGCTCTGCTACTCCCTACTCTAGCACACACCAAGCAAGACACACATGTGACTTAATCAACTCGTCTTTAATTGTGTTTGTACATTTCAGTGCGTGCACATCCAAACTATTTTAGCCGGCAACTTTGATTAAAGCTTATTTTAGTCAAAATCCAACTTTTTTTTTTCGTTTCTTCCCTCAACCTTCTTAACTCAGTATATATTATTGTAGCATGGGCTAGATTACGTTGACTTCGGTTAAGTCTTTCTTGTCATATTTTTGTGTAATTCCACTTTTAACAATACTATTTCTAAATTTGAAACATGCTTTCGATGTATACACAAGCAGAGAATACTTAAACCCTCCCACGAAATGTTTCCGAAACCCTCGAAAGCAAACCCACCATCACCACCCCCATTTCGGATATCATATTGACATGACAGCGCCTTAATGACAGTTGTGTCCGTCTCTGTCTCGCTCACTAACTACCACGTCGCAGCGGTGCCAACCTGTGCACGACTGGGGTGGGGTTGGTATTGTGTGGCGGAGAGAGGGGCACCCCAGTGATTGCGTATGGGAAACAGGCGACATGGGGTTTCTATGCCTATGCATGTTTTAGTGGCTATACGCATGAATGTATAGGCATGCGTGTGTATGTGTGTATGTGTGTTTGTGTGTATGTGTGTATGTGTGTATGAGTGTATGAGTGTATGTGTGTATGTGTGTATGTGTGTATGTGTGTATGTGTGTATGTGTGTATGTGTGTGTGTGTGTATGTGTGTG
>JAODAC010007218.1:0-29360 GCA_027575185.1 Mimaenictus wilsoni
ATATATAAATTTAAACAACCAATGAGAAGCACATTCAAATGAATCGCTATTTGAAGTTGTAATTAAATAATAACAAAAGCATCGACCGAAATTGACGTATAATAATCCAATGTATGAAAGCAGCCGTGACTAATTCCGCATCGTAATACGAATTACAAATACAAATTGCCTACAAATATTAGTCCAATTCAAGTTCCTCGACGTAATTCACATTACCATTATTTTCCCAACGCACTTCCTCCCAAGCAATTTAAGATATAATTCGCTATATTATTTCAAAGAAAATGAACCCACCATGAAAATACCAATGTTCAATCTTCTATCTCTGACAGGAGATTTTATTTATATCCATTACCTATATTAATACTAAAGATTACATCATTGTTAATTTGAAGTTATTCGTTTCGTGCATTATCAAGTAGACAATTTTAAAATAGTCTTTACAAATACTGTGTAATGGGTAGATATGATTTGACACATTTGAAATAACTTTTAATTGCTTAGATAAAATACAAACATTATTAGATAATTAAGTAGATAAGAAAAAGCTTCTTGAATGGAATTCGTGGAAAATACAGTAGAATCTGCATACTAACTGAATGACGCAAAAACGGATATTTGCGGTGCCTTCATTGGCGGAGCAGAGTTCACATTCTTTAAAAGCTGCTATCAATAATTGAATTTTCATATTTAAATTTCACCGTCTTGGCCGGGGTTAATATGTTTGAAAAATGCTTTCTCTAATTATTCCCCGATCGCACCGGAACATGAACTACAGTAACGATGGTTTATCCACCTGGTCATGAGTAAAATTCCTCACATGTTCGTTTTGATTCATCGGCTTCTAATCAGATGTATCAATGCACTTTTTTCTTTAATTGCACAACCCTTGGAGCGTCGTTTTAACTGGACACATTATCAGATAAAATAGTCGCATTTATTATTTTCACCGCCAATAGTCGTAGAAAATTATAGTGTACAACTTGCATTGGATGCCCTTTCCTGAGGAAAGAGGTACCATCCCATGCTCATCGTACAATATTCTATTAGTATGTGAATAAGAAACCAAAATCATCTTTATAAGTGAATACTCACAAAATATGGTATGACTGAAAAGTATGCTGGCATTGGGAAATGAGGGATATTAAGAGTTATGAGGGATCATATTAAGGGTTACGAAGGGTATTAACGGGTATGAGAATTATTAATGAGTATGACACATATTAAGGTGTAGAAGATGTAATAATGGGTAACGGTGATATTAAGGGGTATGTGTATGGTGACCAGATTTGTAATGTGACAAATAATAAATCAGACAAAAGTAGGATCAAAAAAGTATTGGTAAGTATCAATGCCAGATAAGTCAATACCTCAAACGGAAAGTCCCCTGAGGGAAAGGTCACCCACGTTCTTGGAGCCAATTCAAAAAAACTCGCAGAACTTTTTTAGAAACAAGAACAAAACGCAGAACAAATTAGAAATAAACGGGACCTCTATACGGAGGATATTAATGCGTATAACTGGTGTTAAGGGGTATGAAGGATATTAAAGTATATCATGTATTATTAAACTTTTCCGACAGTCACTGGGTCATTGATTTAGTATAATTAATTAGGTAATGATTTTCTCTATATAATAACTATTATATTATTCAGAGGCATTACATGATATCCAGGGGAAGCTCAAGTACTATTGTTCTAAAATGGTCAATTAGGATCCGAAACCAGAAGTACGTTTTCTAAACTTATGATATTGACCCAAAGGTGAGTTGAAACTATATATCTTTGAAATCTCGACCTACCTACTACACACGCCTATTTATGATGTGCCAACCCCTCAAGGTGTTTCTTTATGTGGGAAATCACCGATTTTCTATAATCAAACATGACTACGTAAACCCGGATTTCTCTTATTGAAAAATTTAACAAAACCCATGATGAAAGAATATTCAATGATTATTTTAAAACCAAGAGCCACATGATTTCACCGAATCCTGAGAAACGAAATATAATAGATTATCTGAATTTATTTAGTTTCATAATATAGCGAAAACGAAAACCCAGCCTAAAATAATATATCCTCAATCAAAATAAAATAACCCCAATTGTAATTTTGTACAAATTATAATTAAAACGGTACAATATGAAAATAAATGTAAATAACAATAAAACCAAACAAAATGCCAATAATCCTCATAAATTCCAATTAGATTTCCAAATATGTTTACCCGGCGTAATTCTGTCTGGTATTTTCAGTGGCAACGCACTCGCCGACTGAACGTCATCACAAATCCCCGATTTCGCCACATTTTCCACAAACAACCACAACACCAACATTGCCGTCTCCGTTGTGGTGCAACTCCTGCGACAAAATATACAACAACAACAAAAAAAAACCTACGCACTATACTTTCTCGAACGTTCACTAAATAGCTCGCCACAATCCATCCTACAGCATCGCTCGGCCACTGCTTTTCCACGCGTATTTTTATTTGTGCCTTGACAAGTGTCACTCGCCTCGCTGTGCGTATTTATACAAAGTATTTGACAATACGTACGTGCGACTCGCAGGGAGTTAAGTCTCCTCACTGTGCCACGCGAAAAAAATGTAAAATTATCTTTCCGTAGACGACATCGCCGGCGCGTCGATAGATTTGCCAATGGCCTCAACCGCCACCAGCCACTGCCACCGCCGCCGCCGCGCCGCCGGATCACATGTACTAACGACGACGCAAGGTTGTCATAGTTACACATTTCAATATCGTCGCGTTTCTTGGTTGCGCCGCCTCAACCAAACCACCAGCAGGCCGTACCGCAGGAGCGGCCGCCCCCACCCTAAATAGATGATTGTTGCCTAAATATGCATTATTCCCAAATTATTTCATGCATGTATAGGTCTACCAAACTTTACACAGTGTTAAATCCCTTTCAAAAAGGCTATTGCAATATTATATTTATAAGCAAATATTTTGTTATATTACATCTATTTGTATTAAAATGTAAATATCAAAAAACATCCAGAATTTGTAAGAAGGATCTCTGAAATAGCTACTAAACGAATAATGAATTGATGTCTCGCAAAGAAAGTATCAAAATCAATCATTATTTTGTTAGTTACAAAGTCCAATAATCTTATTCAGGCGAGAAGGACGTTAGACGACCTCGAAATATGTATAATATTAATGTATCCCTATCAATTCAACACGTTCGAGAAGTAATCCCAAACAGTACTAGTTAATCCTGAACTCATTTTACCTTAAACCACCTCGAACCAGCCCTAGTCTAAACTACTACAAACCAATGCTAATCTACGCCTAACTATACTTACTCCACCCTAACATATGTCCTACTAGCTCTAACCTTACCTATCCTTAGCCAGCTCTAATCTCACTCACCCTTAACCAGCTTTAGTCAAATCTACAACCTAACTAGCAACAAACCTAACAGTACAAACCTAACTAGCTCTTAATTGGTCGTAACCTAATGTTAATTGGATACCTAATGGATACGTTAGGTTAGTATCCCTAATCAGCCTTAGTCCTTTCAAGACATATTTTGCACAACATTGCAATCCTCAAGCTTGACAACATTCTGAACAGAGTTCGAAAACTGATTGCCATCTTCAGTCATAAACTAGTTTTAGGTGTGCGAAGGAAATAAGGCTAAGTATCGCTCTCAAACAATTTTTAGCGAGTAAATTAAGTTTCGTTTGAGTTAGTTTCTGCGCATTCAGTCAAAGAAAGAACATTTTACGTTTGCTAGAAAAATGGTCAGATTAATGGGACATTACGTACCACTGTCCAGCCTTAACCTATAAATTTTAGTTTAAATAGGGCCAGACGGAGCAAGCCTCTAGTGAATTGGGGCCAGATTGATCTAATATTCTGCCTCAACTGCCTAACATGAAAGGAGCCCTAGGTTATTTATAAACCCTACCATATCCTTGGAAGGTCACCCGCGCACTTCCTCAGTTAGTAGAAAATTCTTGTCAAGGAAGTTGTATCTCAAACCTTTCGCTGACTTACACGAGTAGATTTTGTGCTCACACGTCTCTGCGTCCTCGTGACATAGCCCGCATATTTCGCTGGACTTCTGTTCCATCTTTTTGCATGGTACCTTTACGACACAATGTCCTGTTTTGAGTTCAGTGAATATTTTTAACTCATAGTTCGTCATTGTACCATTTGGTATGCAGTTTTAGTAAACGTTTTGTTTTCCCATTGTTTTCATCTTACCACCTCTTCCCGCAAATCAATCTCTCTCTCTCTCTCTCTCTTCCACCCATCAATGTTGAGCTAACATAAGAGTTCTGGCCCCATGAACTCGGTTCTTACCCATGCCTTGGCTAGTTTATCAGCCATGTCATTGCCAGATAAAAAGGCCAGTTGCCTTAGGATGTCTTGGTATTCCCAGATCGTATGGGTCGACTTACATGGCCTTTTAAGCGACTTCAGTAGTGCCTGACTGTTTAAGCCGATGATAATGCGAGCGCCACAGAAACGCATCCGCAGACATTTACGGGCGCAAACTTTAAGGACAATCCTTATCCTAATCTATAGCTGGTTGGACCTGACCTAACCTATCTCTAACGAGTGTAACCTGTCCCTGACAAGCTAAAGCCTACGGTTATCCAGCCCCTAAAAGAGACCTCTATCCAACCCCTGCCTAACAACACCTAATTAGCTCATACCTCATCTAACTTTTCTCTAGTCATCCCTGACCTAACCTATAACTCACCCCTAACCTAACCTAACCTACCCCTAACCATAACTAACCTTAAGTCAAAATATAATAGAGTTATTATTTAACCAAAAAATATCATAATAGCATTTTTAGACTATTTTGAGTACAGACTGACAGCACGCAGCTGTGAAAACTTGAAGTTTTCTTATAAATATTAAATTAAATCACTTACTAATTATGCTAAAATCACAGATATTTTTTAATAAAAATCACTTCCAAAACTGCAATTAACAGAAACTTTATCAACACTCAAAACAAAATGGCTGCTCCCACTATAAACAACGTCAACAACTTTTGTTTTACACGCTGTATCACAACGAATACTCCTACGCCATCTCGTGCGCACATCGAAACGTAACTTATGTTAATTAATTATTTCTATAAATTTATATAACCACATATATATAACAAATATTAATAAACGAACTAGAATAGAGTATGTTTCTATCAACATTTTCCATTCGCAAACTTCTCCATAACCCGATAATAAAATAACTCGATATATCCTGGAATCCCACAACCATCGCGTCCCGGTTGCCATGACAACCGCACTCTGACGTAACCAGCATATGAAAGCCACGAAACTATGTATAAACTTGCGGCGTACATCGCGTAAAAAAACAGGTTAATATTTTCACTCACCCCAGAAGGCAGCCATATACCCACACGTGTCGTAAACCGGGCGCAAATTAAATGCCAGCGAAACGAAAACACTCCGCGACGCACATTTGTTGAATGTAAACAAAAGAAGCGAAACAAAATGTCGCAATAAGAGCGACGTACATATGCACGCGACACTCAACGTAGGATGCGCAACGACGCAGGCAATAATTGCTTACAATTGTTATTGACAATCGACGGGTGGTGGATCCGTGCGTCTCGACGGTTTAGCATCGCTTCTAACCTATTGGGCTCTCCTTACATAATCCACACGTTTCCATCGAAATTTTTGAAATCGTTCGCGAGTATATTTATTCTCGGGCAGGAAAAGAGACAACGTCGCTGTCTTCCCACCGGCGGCGTTGCCTCTCGCCAGCAGGAGACGCGAATAACGAATAACCTCGTAAATAAACGCATAAAAGGACGCACACGATTTTTGTTTAATCGAAGCGCGTGCACCCACAACCTGCCACTGGGAAAACGTGGTTCTTCCACCGACTGCGTCCGCCACCCAACTACCACCAACAGGCAACAATCATATGACGATCGTGCAATTAGCAAACGCACGACCAAAATGAAAAAGCACATCTAGGTCAATTTTTCGATCGTCACGTCGAATTTTGTTTGTTACACAGTGGTTGTGTGCGGGGGGTAGTTTTTGGTGGTGGCAGTTCGGTGTTGTTTTTTTTTGCGTATGCATTCGAAAGGAAATGCGTGTGAGCATGCATTTTCGAAGCGCTTTGCTAGGTTAAAGGTGCGTTAACACATCGCCGCCGCCAGCCGCCGCGATTCTTGTGCACGTTGGGCATGCGTGGCGTCGCGTATGGATGCAATTGAGTATTTACCTTTTGCGTGCGCCGACGGACAATTCCTCACAAATGCACTCCGCGAACGCGAGCCAGCACCATTTTCTGCCAACAAACATATGATACACACACACACGCGCAGGTCGTGATTTTGTTTGTGATCAATCGGGTGAAATCGTGTAGAATGCTCGTCTTATCTCGGGGTTGTCAATCTTGACAGCTGAACTGAAGAATGTTTTTAAAAGAAAGGAAATTAGACAAAGTTCTAAACAATTACACCAGCTAATTATCGTTATCAAGTTAATTATATGTATCTTAGGCATGAGCATTTTGAATGGTCTTCTTCATAGCGATTACTAGTAGTTTTACTGCCTGTAAACTTTGATTTCTTGTCTAAACTTTTGACACTTTATATCCGGTTGTAGAAAACAGTTTTGTAAACTTAAAGTTTTTAAACATCGTTTGAGAAAAGTTTTAAAATTAATAATATGTTTACAATCCTTTACTATGATTTCTAGTAGTGATCAGGTCTGAAAGAGAAATGTAATTTTATATGTTTCAATGTTTCATATACGAATTATTTCATGTAAACTTATCCAATTTGAATATATATCCTACGCTAGTGAAAATCGTCCAAATATTGGCAGCACTGAATCACACTAAATCAATTATTTGCAAAATAATATACGTTATCTTCAGCTGAATTTGAGAATTGAAATGTAATCACATACAAAATATACACATTTAAAGAAAAAGTATAATCAATCACATACCCAGGTTGATCGTGTTTTGTTTGTGACCTATCGCTTAAAATACTCATCTTATCTTGGGGTTGTCTACCTTGAAAGTTGAGCTGTAAAATGTCAATGTCCGTTTTTAAACTATTAAAAAGTATAAAAATAAACTAATTTTGTTATATACCTTAGACCTCTGCAATTCGAAGCATCTGCTTTCCGAGTACTACATGTTCAATTAATTGTAATTGGTTTGTCATTTACATTTTGAAAACTTGATAATCGGTTGGTGAAAACAGTTTAGTAAATTTTAATTAAGAAATTAAAAAAAAAAGAAATTTATTAATATGCCTATACATCATTGCTCGAGAACGTCAGATGTCTTTTTATTATCTTTCATCTAAGGAAAATGAAGTATTTATGTTTCATTTACAAATTATTTGATGTAATCCAATTTGAATATATTTTGTGTCCTCACCTGGTGAAAAAGTTCAAAATATTGGCAGTACTGAAAATTACCAAATAATTATATATACAATGTACTTATCTTCAGAATTTGATTACTTAAATATAAGCACATTACCGATACCATATTAAAACTACCTAACCTAACTTAGGAACTAGAAATTAAATTGACCTCATAGAATTTATTATTCATTTCCAAGCATTCCTACATTCTTATAACCAAATACATATCCTTTTAGGTTATCTATATTTTAGAAGTTGAACAAATTGTTTTTTTTTAATAAAGTATCACTTCGTTTCTTGAAATAAATATAAACAACAACGGATAAATGAATATAAGAGATTTAGTCACATCTTAT
This sequence comes from Mimaenictus wilsoni, assembly GCA_027575185.1. Classification (NCBI taxonomy): domain Eukaryota; kingdom Metazoa; phylum Arthropoda; class Insecta; order Coleoptera; family Staphylinidae; genus Mimaenictus; species Mimaenictus wilsoni. The sequence continues at coordinate 7,767 of JAODAC010007218.1, forward strand.
AGAAAATCCAAATTATCCTTTGCAAGTATATAACCTAAGAGTGCGCGATTTGAACTAAAAAAGGTTAGAAATTTGTAAACATTTGATAGAAAAGTTTATTTATAATGCAACGTGAAGATTCTTACATTTCACTATCATCGCCATATCACACAAAACGCAAGGGATTAAAACATACACGAAGTAAATGTTTGTAAACCTAACCCCATGAATGATCATTGTCATTTTGATTACTAAATGTATACGCCATATTTATACTCACAAAGTGCTTCTACAAACCACTAAATTACGTGGATGAGCCGATAGATGGGAATGATAAATTTGAGCGTTTTTAACCTTCAATTTCACACCCTACTCAATAATATCAGCTTTAAAAGCCCCAACGTCCTGAATTCGTATAAAATCAAATATATAAAAGTATAAAGAGTATGATCACTAACAATGAGTCGCGTCTAGTCACTTAAACTGAAAAAATAACGAATCACAAAGCAGATGGCGTGCCTGTCTAAAGTGTAATCTTTCATAATATAACTCTTTTTCTATATCACTTCATTGCATATTTTCCTTTTGCCATCATTGCCATTGTATAGACTTTAGCCTTAGGTGGTAAATATATTCAAACGAGGGACTCGTTGCGCATGCGCATCATGTAAATCTAGGTTATGTTTATGCTAATTGTAAGAAACTTTTAATACGATTTGCAAACGAAACACTCGCACAGCACGGACCGGCGGCTGGATGGTGGTTAAGGGTGGGTGGTAATCTTTATTGAATCTTGTCTTTGAGTTCGTCCAACATCCTACCCGGACTATTTATTGCAGCAGGTGTCGCAAACGCGCACTGGTTCATGCCAACCACGAAGTGGCACCGGCTTCTTGTTGCTAGAGCAGTCGTCGCACACGCCTTTGCCACACTCCCTGCAGTGATGCAGCGGTATCAGTCGACCAAACGGATTGCCGCACACCTCACAGTTCAAACATTCAGAGTCTGGAGTCCAGTATGCAGGTCGTACTGAATCTTTTATAAAACCTGTTTAAAATATAATATAGCAATATTCAAAATTAAGGTAATTAATCCGTAAACGTATTTAAACTACAAGGTTAGGTTAACATGCAATGTTAGGTTAAAGATATATATTTGGATTAACCTATAAAGAGAAGATAACCAATAACTTGAGGTTGCAAACTTAGGTTAAGGTTACCTTTTGGTATTTCTAGCGCAGAAGCCACCGCTGAAATGGAGCTAGCGACGACTTCCCCATATTTCCGAACACGGACGTCAGTATCGTCACCCTCGTTCGACAAACTCGGAGGGATCTCCTTGTAACAGTCATCGCACACTCGTACATTTTCCATCCACCCACGTGATGGCACTGGTTGCGATCGGGAGGAACAGCCCTCGCAGAAACCTTCGCCGCATTCACGGCAGTGATGTTTTGTGGCCGTTGGCGCAAAAGGTAGTTTGCACTTGTGACATTCCTGGGGATGTTTATATTCATTTTAAAATCCTAGGTTATATTTTTTGATTTATAATAAAATTTCTCCCAGGGATTTTTGTATAGTTCGGTCTCGCAATTATGTACTAACTGCAACATTAATTCCTTAAATCAAATTCTAAGCAAAAGTCCACTGTAACTTGTGGGAATTCCCTATTATTATTTAGATATATCGATATTACTTAACCCCCGAACACGGTTGATCTTAACAACTGAATTTGAGGAGGTCACCAGGTTTCAGCGGAACCTATATACCCGCAGTTCGCTTGTTCTGGCCAAAACATTGACAACGCAAAACGCTTTGAACTGACCAGAAGAGTATTTCAATTGACCAACACGGATTTGAATGAATTTTATGTACGTGTAGTACATCTATAGAAATAAATTGTGTTAACGGGATTTTACGCCGTTTTGATTCGTTTGCCCAAAAAAATTTAAGTTTGAGATATATTTCTTGAACAGCATCATTCGCTGTATGAATTGCATGGCAAACGCGAGTACACGCGCGAGGGTGCAATATATACCAAACTTTGAAGTTTTTTTTGGCAAACGACGTCTAACGGCATAAAATCCCGTTTATCCCAATATCACCGCTATCGCGATGTGAACACACATGGCTCAAAAATGATAGTGTGATTTCTACAAATTTGTAGCATTTTATCTCAAAAAAATAGAAAAGAGCGTTTCGATCTTTACGCCCTGTGGGTATTGGGCATATACTTCGAGATTATTAAAGTTTTGCTGAACTTTGTAGCATTTAGATACTGTGATTCAACTAATCCCTGAACTTAAATAAAATTAACACAAAATAAAGGCTACTCACTGTAATCTCATGATTAGGTCGCCAATAACTAGGTGCAATGAAATCCGTCACCCAGTTGGAGACAGCCTTCGTCGGCTGCGACATCACCGAACCCACAGCGTCCGTGAGCATCGTAACCCCATCAACAACGCGCTGCGCCGAGTTGTTCGTTCCAAGATAGTTCCGCTCCTGGAACAAGTATTCCACCTGTGTTTTGTCATCCAAAAAGCCAACGATAACCAAACGTGCACACCAGCCGACAGTGATACCGATACCGCCGCCATGTCACCCAATACAACAAACAATACACCAGAAACCAAGAAATAACGAAATATTAGGCCGGTGAACACTAGCCCTCTCCCCCATGGTTTATTATTAAACAACGTGTAAAAGCGTGAAAATGATGTTAAGAAACACATACCCCAGGCCAAATGTGGACGATCTCGGCGATGACGGCTCGCTCCTCGGGCGACTCATTGCCGAACCAGCGCTGACGACTTCGATAAATGATGCCACAATTGCGGCACTCGATTTCGTAACCGCTCCACATGTAGTTGAGCATACCGGTGAGCGATTCCTTTGGTAGTCCGCATTGCTTGACGACGACACGCTGACCGTTTTTATGACATTGCTATTGGGAATAAACCAAACTGGAGTTGTTAAAATTACAGCAGAAGTTGGTACGCTTTCTTTGTTACCTTGCATAAATATACGCAGTTTTCAAATTGATGCTGATATTTACAACGGGTTGAGGTTGTATGCGGTTCGCCAGCTTCGCAGTGGCCCATTGAAAGACTACATCCAATGTTACACGACTGGCACTTGGTTTGGCACGTGAAATATTCTTTGAGGTATAAATGCGGAGGTGTTGTTTTGATTTCGCTGCTAAACTTATCATTCAATCCCTGGAAATGGCAAAAACATATATACAAAATAGAAATACCTTGAAACAACTATTTTTAATCAATCATGTTTGAATGTAATGCAAAATATCTTGTAAAGAAACATTATGAAGCTATATAATTATAGTATTATAAATATTCTAATACTAAGACATATAAAGTGGCCGACGAGAAGATAGCATAAAATTCTCTCTCTATACACGTCTTCAATTCTACATGCGCATCACACTAAATCAAGTGGTTAATAATAATTTGATTTTATCTTATCGATATCTTGTGTTCTGATTCTTTGGCCGATAAATGATTTCTCTATCATATGTATGTACGAAGACTAATCACGTAATGAACTTCATTGCTATACAAAATGATGTATGTTATTCTAAACGAAAATATGGGGCGCTTTTCTATATATCTGAAGTTATGGTCGCTATTTTCAAACTTTCGATGCCTCGACCACATACATATCCATCACGTGTAAATTAATTTATCATCTAATACTTTTATGATTTAAAGTACACGATATTTTTCATAATGCTATGGAATAAAAATGCAAAAGTAATTATTAAATAGAAAATATACAAATATTTCCAAGTTTAAATCAGCTGTACAACACATCTGTGGCATGATGTTTTTCGTGATTATATTAGATTTTTAGCATTTCAATTACCTTGAATGATAAAAAACAAGCTGACAATTGAGTTACATATATCACCAGAGAAATTCCTGCATATTATTCTGGCACTTTTCAAGCTATTAAATACGTTCCGATAATCAAGGAAATATATTAACATGACGTTATCATTATCATAAATATTTCTAAAAGTCGATAACATTTTCGTACCATATCTTAACGCCATTAGTATAAATCTGAAGTAGTCTAATTCTCAGAACTTATCCATATCTAATAATGAGAAATAATGTTGAATAACAATGTTTAATGTGTCTCATTTGTATAAAACTTTTAACATGTGTCAATAACAATGTTATTCTACAATTTATTAGGCATCAAATGATGACGAAATGCTGATATTACTTTACTTCGATATTTTATATTCGATTTATTTATCGTCATCGTGTAAAATATAGAATTAGCGGCTTGGTCACTAATGCTCCAAGCCCGTTCCACCCCCATAAATTTGTAACATGTGCCACCCTCCTGCCCTTAATACGGTAGCAATAAACGAAATTATTATCGATATACATCGATTGCCTACATTCGAACAGTCCACACAGCATTTAATTTCAGTTTACTCTATATATGTTTAAAAGTTTAACTGAATTTTTAAATTTCGAAAATTTCAAATGTGAAAATTCATTAATCTGCTAACGTTAAATATCCCAACATACTTAGAATTAGAATAATTTCTATTAAAATTGATTGTAAATTTAAACTTTGCTTACTTTTAGCGTCTTTAAAATAACTTCCGAATTCCTCTTGGATCGGACTGTCGTATTCTCCAATTCCAATTGCAGCGCAGTCTTAAGCTCATGGAATGAAGTCTCCTTGCCTTTAGTCTGCAGTCCAACATATTTTATCGAAGAGAACGAGTCACACTCCAAGTTCAACTCAGCGAATCGAGCCCGTAGAATATCCTCCGGCGATTCGGTAACACCAGCGCTTGACTGCAGCGTATTAGTGTGGACAGTTTCATGGAATATGATAACACTTGGTCCTAAACTATTCGGCGGTTTTTCCTGTTCGTTATTTCTCCACACCTGCTGTATGGCCGACTGAAAGTGTTCCTTATATGCTTTCGAAGCGCCCCCGAGAAACGTATACATATCACGATGCAGTCGTTCACTTCGAGTTCTATAAATAATAATATCCGAAACCGCCAGGACTTTCAACAACAGTCGAGTTTTTCGATTCTCATTACGTGTTACACCCAGCAGGCCTTCGGTATCCAAAACAATAACTTGCATCGCAGGATCATAAGCTGCCCATACGCCTAAAGTACATGAACCCTGCTCGGCACTAGTATGAAAAACTTCGATCCCGTTGAAGAAGGTCTGATTCAATGTGTGGGATTTCCCCTCGCCAGTGTTGCCGAAGATAGCAACCACTTTCACTTTCGTACGTGGATCGGGAAGACGTAAAAAGTGCTGAAACTGCTCTGGGGAACGCACCCGCAGGAGTTCATTGTCGTCAAGCAGCAGGAAACATGCTTCGTGATTGTTGCTGTTATCATCATCGGCGTTGATATCCAGCGAGGTGAGATCCGTATGATGGATGTGGTTATCAAGCAGATCTATGTCTAACTCACTTCTGCGATTTGACATACTGCTCGTTTCCAGCGAATCTAAAATATTCGGACTCTGATAGTGCTTGTGCGCCTGCTTCGCCAGCGTGTTGCTGTCCATGATGCCTCGCGACAAAATAGTGGTGTTGATATTGATATGCTTCACTGGAAACAGGAAACAAAGGATATATTTTTAACCCTATGCAAAAAACATCAACATTTGCAGTATTCCAAACGCAAAACATTACTCGCCATTTGTAAAATTCCTGCAGATAAACAAGACGTAAAACAAAAGGCACTTTTGACAGCTAGGTGGAATTTAGGTTAGACCAAAGCCAAAAAACAAACAAGTTGTGATTGAGTGTAATTGGAGGCAATTGCGTGCTTGGCTCGCGTTGCCGATTGCAAATACGTCTGCAACGGCAAGGATAACAAAAGAACGACTGTCACAATGTATTTGTGTGTTTAAAGGACAATAGCGGTGTGTTTTGTGTGTGCATTACCGTGAATCTGATCCGCCAATTGCTGGTCGCCAAACGCATTCAGCGTAATGGCATCGTCGCTGGTGGCTGTCGGCGTGTAGAAAAACGAAAATTTTGGCTAGACGACGAGCTCTAGCTCTCAGATGCGCGAAAACCGATCGCCCGATCGCGATTTACGCGCGCTGGTGTGTGTAGATGTGTAGCTTGCGCTCGTACTTACACATGACACTCGAAATTTTTTGACGTTCCTGCTGACTGCGAAAGTGCTGCTTGTTTGGTTGCGGTGTGCACGGTGTACGACAACGGAATGCTCGCACCACAGGATACGAATAATTTTCACAAACCCGATCTTGTCTCTCCCATGTAGGCGCCCGGCGACGTGCAGACGTGCACGTTTCCTCGTCTTCCTTCTCTTCGTTCTTTATGCACTGACTCTGCAGGTCAGACAGAGGTCAACACACAGTCACCCTGTCTGACAGTACTTTCACTGAATTCACTGATAATGGGTGGGTTTTATTGAGTGGTTCTTAATCAACCAATCAAAGCACTAACGTTTATTATTTACCTAAAACGTAAGGAACGAATTAAAACAACCTACAATCTATTTAGCACAAGCAAAAACATCAGATGTTGTTCACTCGGTTGAGTATCACAACTCAGCGCATGAAAACCTATTCGCCATACCCCAAGGTTGTTAAAGTTGGGAAATGTTTTTGCGTCGCTGTAATGCGCGTTTTGTTAGCGCATCCGCAGATTTAAGCCAAATGCAGCACGGCGCGATGATTTATAGCATTTTATCCACGTATTTTTATTCTTTAGTATAAAATTTGCCACGTTCACTGGCTCAAATTGCTATCATTTTTACGAGATCAAAAAAATGCGATTTACGTGAATAGTTTAAGCGTAATGTACGCACGCATTGACCGTGCGAAGCTGTCTGCAACACGAACACGACTTATCAATCAATTAATTGCTGAAAGTTCATCATTCACGTTTTGCATATGTACGCGCAGATTGCTTATCAGCTAGGCAGACGTGGGAATCGAAACTATATTAACTTGTCGTCGCGTTGTCGTCGTTATGCTCATTATTCGTTAGTGAGTTGCGCATAATTCGATGTGTAAAAATAGATTCATTTAGTTATAAAATCGAAAATCGTGGAATTTACTGCCGTTAATTTTGAAAAAAGACTATTTACTAGTTGATACTTTGATATAAATAATATGACAATTTTCGGAAATGTCGGAGAAGCTAATTTAAGCATAGGAACATGAGAAAACTACGAGATAATTCGTAATTGGCGTTCGAGAATAGAAACTATTCGATCAGTTCTCTTGTAGTTGCCAGTGAACATTTTCTTCTTCATTTTTCATAGGCACTTGCCTGTTTATCTTCGGTTATAATCTTCTGATGTTCAGGCCCAACTACGTTTTCAAGCTTAGAGGGTGTTTCCCTCGATCTTCTTTCTCCTACTGGCAGGTTGCTCCTAGCTATTTTTGGGAGCCGATGGTCGGGCATTCGTTCCACATGTTCGGACCACTTCCTTCTTCTAGCCTTGTTCTATCCGACGATGTCATCTATTTGCATATCTCCCTTATTACGCTGTATTATCTTTCCAGTTATTGCTCGCAATGTTCTCATCTCTGCTGAGCATCTGTTTGGTTCTTTGTGTTTCGGGTCTAGATTCTATCCCGTAAGAATAAAATATTATTAATATTATTAATTTGTTCCATAACTTTATGATAATAGCTACGATAATAAAGATGATTCTTTTAAATGAATCCATGTATACCTCTTTTTTTCATGATTGGGACTTGCTGTTTTGTAAAATGCATTACGCGTATCTCTCCAGGGTTTGGTATTATTTTCTCAGGGTATTTTTTTAAATTTAAATATTATGTTCGCTTAGTGCTAATTTTTAAGCATTATTTATTTTTCTACTCCTATTGTATTGAGAAATTATTATTGTCACACATGACTATTATTAAGGGCATTCTATGCAAGTTATACACTATACTTTTTCTACGACTACTATGGGTGAAAGCAATAATATCTTAATCAAAATGTGAACATTACATAACGAGAGAAAAGATAGTAGAGTATACAACTCGCATGCAATGCCCTTTTCTCCTATGAGTTTTACAATATATTATTGTCGGTTCAAGTTTTGATAATCTTGATTTTATTTCTTGCATACTTTCTTTGCCGTTTTAGTACCATTTCTTATTAAAAAAGGAAAACATGTTTACGTCATCAAAAAAATCTGTACGTAATTGATGAATCGTAATTGTAACACGAATTTTTAGTTTAAAACATAGCCACTTGGACGATTAGAAGCATGATATTAAACGTTAGTTCTCAATGCGCAAAATATTTTAATATGATTACCGAATAGCTGGACGCACGCACGAACCGGTAGGAAGCAGTTATAATTTGAGTGATGATTCACTCGCGAGTAATTATCATACGAAATGAATGATAACAAGATGAGATTACGTTAAATTAGTCAATTTGGTGAGATTTGTGGATTTGTTATACTGAATGTTGCAATCAAGTTTTATTATTTCTTCATTGTTATATTTCATTTTAATATTGTTCCTGAAATAAAATTATATACTTTTTATTATTAGATTGTTTCTATCTATAATCAATTCTTTTCCATTCGTATGTGTCAATTTGATAAACATTTAGGCAAAGTTCTAGAGTACAAAACGGTAATAATCATAAATGTACAAGTGAACCAAATAGATAAATTCGAAGGGCTAGCAAATATTTTGATAAATCTTCACCTAAAAGTGGAGTGTACAAAAAGCAAGAAGAACTAATAATGCAAAAGAGAAAATTGAACAGGGAAAAGTAATTAACCAAAACGAATACCTGCGAATAGTGATCCTCCCCACGTAGTTTAATCGTACCCACTTGCGGAATCCAGTCAGTAAGGAACAAAATGTTTGGCTCCTTGACTTTCTGTACTCGGCAGGGTTCGATATGTATATACTTTTTACTGATTTTTTTACAAATTCCTACTATGAATTGCGGTAACAAGTAACAAATCTTTAAAAACAACATGCCATTTTTCTATTTGAATTAATAACATTATTTTTATTGTTATCGAATGTGGCGATATTCTTACCTATAGATATCTATTAGAAACTTTTCAAAGTATTTATAAGAAATTAGTATTGTGTCACCTGCTGTTTAGAAGCTGGTTATCTAGGAATGTCTACTAGGAACTGAAATAGAAGGGATGTGTATTGTTGTAAGCGGTGAGGTTTGAGAGTCGCCTGCGATGATGTAAATAATACTGTCCTGAACAGAATTCTCCATATGACAGGTTTCACTCTTTAAATATTCAAACATCTCTTTAAATAATATGTACATAAAATATAACTGAATAGTAGCAATGATCAAGATCAAAGAATTCAGTACGCTCGCATAAAAAACAATCAAAAAAAGTATATGAAAAGAAATCCTTTATTTCCTGATGCTGCAAAGAATGAGTTCATATTAATCTGCTGTCCAGCCTAAACGCTTATATTACGTGATTATGTACAAAATACAAATAAAATTAATCGCTACGCCATGTACTCATCGCTGTAAATGAAAGGATTAATGTGTCTGTGTTGTCAAAGGAGAATATAATAACTAAATATAATACAATATAATAAACGTAATGCGTTCACTGCATAGTCCTTGAAAATAAACATCGCTTTGCCGCACTAATCCAAACATCCAAAATTAACTTAATCAAATTTAGCGTGCACTTTTCTGTATTCAGACCCACTCACATTCATTGCGAGTGACGCCTCACATAAATAACTATTGGTCTATAAAATCCTTAAATGTATTCAATAATCAAAAACAGATAATACGCAATAACAATAAGGATAATTTTCTTTCAGTTTGTAATAGTAACATTTGCTTTGTTAATTTCATACAAGAACACCTTGTTTCTAATCAGCCTTTTTCCATTTTTATCCCACACAATTTTATCCTAGATCACGCTTATTCGTCTCACTTAGCGATAACAACGATCACCATACTTGCCAATTGCTCTCAGTAGATTTATGGTCAATTTTTTTAGATTGATTTAGTGCACTTTTTAACAGCGAATAACATTCGTATACCATTTGTTTGAAAGTTTTGTATGAATTTTTCATTTGACTTTAATGTCGCTCTTTAAGTTTACCCTAAAGGAAATTCTCAAACATATTCATTATACGTATGTACAAGTGACAAAAAACAGATTTTGGTCTCATACAACGTTCCTATCGGTTGATTTCTTTGTAAATACAAAATTTAATATTTTATCTCACCAATTGCACACATTCGAATGAATAACAAAACTTTAAATAGAAAGTTTTACATGTATCCAACTATATTTCAAAAAGAAATAATTTAAAGAGATGTGCATCACGATTTCGTTCCACCAAAACAAAATATCTAAACATAAATTTCCATCCTCTCGATTGTTAGTTAATAAATTAAAGAAATGTATCACGAATCGCAATGATTAGGGTCATCATCCTAATCTTGTAACATTAGCATGATTACTCCAAATCTCTTCAGGTTACTATATACATTTGTTTCTCATTTGTGTCCTCCTCGTCTTCCTTTTACGAAATAAAACGTGTTAATACTATCCTACGGGGTAATTACAATATATACAAAAGTTTTATGTCAAAAATAGAAATTTGCAGTGTCATTCATCGGTCGCGATTCATGTCCAAGTCCTTATTCTCACTTATTTCTTCAACGAGGCTCTTCTCTTCAAAGGGTCTCAGTTTCCCACCAAAGAGTATAAATAAATTCATCTCAACGAATAATCGCCGTATATTAGGTTTTTCCAATGTAGTGTCCTTTGATCGTCACAAAAATAATCCTCTTTCATCGTTTGATTGAATTCATATCAAAAGTATCAGGCACTTTTTGGATTTAATCGCACAAATTCGTATCAAACCCACTTAGGAGGTGTTACCACATCAATGTAGATGTTACCACATAAATGTAGATGTTACCACACTTGAAATGTAGGTGTTACTACATGTAAAAGCATGAAAATCATAAAAAAGAAACTTCAACCGTTGTGAAAATCAAGAGTTGGTCTTCGCACTCCGTGCGTTGGGGCTCGTAGGTCGCGATCGACTGCTGATGGTCACCGTTTGTGGAATCACTGTCAAGCTTTTGGGAATTTTGGGTAAATTCATCGGCATTTTGTTATCAACGCTTAGTGGTAGCGCCGGTGTGATTGTAATGGCTTTCGACTCCAATTTCGCATCAAACTTGCTACCATCCATGGAGTTATTCTCCTCTTGGTCAGACGCCGTTGGACTTTTGCTCTTCAACTTGTTCGCAGTCGACTTTAGTAGGGAGTTGGGATTCGCAGCAGGTGGCGCTTTCATCGTCTCCTGCAACCGCTTCTGACGCAAATCATACGTCCTTTTGATTGCGCACATCTTCTTGTAGTCCTCCAGCGTGATATGATAAGGCTTCCCGCCTGAGATCACCTGCACAAGTCCGGGCTTCTTCTCAGTTTTCGCCGATGGATCAATGGGAATCAACTTCGGTCGCCAGTTTTTCGTGATGGGGAATTTGATCTTCTGTGATTGGGGTTTGTTGGACGTGTTTGCTGATGGCAGTTTGTTGGCTTGCTGTAGCGATATAAGACCTGGTGGTTTCGACTTGGGTGGTGCTGGCACAGTCGTGACCGTTGCAGAGACTGAAGGCAGTTGTGGTGGTGGAGGTGGCGTAGGAGTCGCTGTGATGGCAGGACTCACAGGACTCTTGGGACGCAATACTGGCGGTGCCAAAATAGACACTGCCGTGTTAGGCTGACTTTGAACACTTGCAACGAGCGTATTCGCCTGTGCCAAAGTCAGTGGGGTGTTTTTGGGAATTTGAGCATTATTAACAGTCGCTATTGGCGTTGACATCGCCACAGGAATAATCGAAGTGTTCAATTTTTCAACTTTTTCGATAGTCTTCTCTACTCGTTTCTCGCTACTTGCACTTGCTACTACCGAAACGGGTGTTGAATGTACAGACTCACCTTTTGGAGTGTTAAACGACATCTTCGGATTGTTAAACGGCAACATCGTCAACGGTTGAACATTTCCAGCAGTCGCTGATATGTTATCATAAGATTTCAGGCGATTCTGTACAGATTCGGTGTAACTTATCGATAAATTACTAGCGCGTGGGGATAAGACTAAGTCACCATTGCGAAAATACTTTTCCAAAAGTACCAAATGTCGCAGGAAACTGCTCTGATTTCCATACGGTTTCTGCAGTTCCTGCCACAACGCTTTAGTATCAGCGTCGTATTGAATTGTACTTGTACATTTTTCCCAACCTTCTGGCGTTCGCTCCTTTACGTTGTTAAACTCGATACTACCATTGAGAGGGACATCCTCTTCTCCAGGGAACATCTGTCTTATTGAGATCGAAGGATTCGATCCTAGCCTCTGAACGGCGATATCACTTCTCATGCGTTTCTTCTCCTGTGCTTCGGATTTGGAGATTCGACGAATCGACAGCGCCGAGGATGATTGTGGCTTTTTCGTAATTTCCACATCATTAAGACACTCGATGGCGATGCTAGGAATCAAATTACGATAATCCACCGTATAATCGCTAGGACTATCAGGACGTGATTCTGAAGATGGCACAGAGTCATTGCGTTCGTCGTCCTGGTGAATATCCACTTGAGGTTCCAGCACGGGCGGATCGTGGTTATGACGGCGTTTGCGCTTTTTCACTTCCACTTTCTCCGGAGGATGGTCCTTTTTCATAGGTGCAAAGATCGGTTCTGAAGATTCACCGTCCTCCATGGGTTCCACGTTGTGGAAGTGCAGCAGTCGCTTCTTGTAGTCCATGAAGAAGGCCTGCGCTTCGCCGGTGATTTCATCGCCACTTTTCAGTACCAGAGAGGCAAAGTAGCGACATAGTTTGCATACCACCGGTTTTTCGTTGAGCTTAACGGGGATGCCCATCGAATTGAGTACGTTCTGCAGGTCGTTGGACTCGGCGCCCAGGTAGTGGATGTGATTGCGGGCCAGACGTCGTTTGCACATTGCGCACACCATTAGATGTTCGACAGCGGCATAATGCTCCTTGCACGTAGGTATTGAATGTAGACCGGGATTATCCAAATCAATGTTAATCTGTCCAAACAAAGTAAACTTATTGTAAAAAACATTCCAATAAAAATAAGCATCATTTATTGAAGTAAAGAAATAAAATGATGAGTAACTGAAATGCTAAAATTTTTACTTGTTGCCCATACAAAAACTTTACTTTTTAGCAAGCTATGGGTCATATGTCCTTTCGCCTCGCAGGACAACTACTGCTTTTGCGCATTTGCGAATTTAATGTCATTTGACGGCGCACTGAGACCCCACGATTAACCACCTTGTCCCTGAATTAAGAGATGGAGCAAATGTATTGGAATTTTATATAATTACATTTGATTCTCAGCCTAATTAGTGATCAAACCTATATTGTTAATTACCTTTATTTTCTTGATGTCAAAGCAAAAAGTAAAAAATATTTAAGAAATATACTAGATTGAATTTACTTTATCTGTTAAACATGGTGAAAGGTTGGGAGCACGTTAAAGTATAAAATATAGGACAAGGTAACTACTGTCAAGGGACTTCAGAGAAATTAATATTTGATTTCGTATTCGTGCAGATGCTTTAACCGTTCAAAAATAGCTATTTTGGTTTTAACGTGATTATTAAGGGTTCTTGTGACATTACAGAGAAAACTGAATTATAATGAACCCCATTCTTAGAGCCAAAATTATTTGAAACCTACTACATTAAAAGCACTTTTCAATTCAAGAAATGTCGAATTTTAGTCGCATCATAGCTTTACGATAACTAAACGTAACTAAAAAAACAAAGAACTCACCACTTGACAGACAACCTTCCGCATTTTAATTAGCCACTTCCGTTTGAGAATATTGGACGCGACCTCATTGCACCCTAGGACGTGGCAGTGATTCTGACGCGGGGCGGGCGCCACCAACGCATTCCGCTTCACCGATTTGCTCATGTAGGCCAACATGTTGACTTTGCGATCGACGTGTCGATAACACGCATCGCACAAGCACGAATCCCTAGTGAGATGTTTCTCATCTATAACGGACAAGCAAGACCCACGAAAGTTACTACTGCATTTCTCAATCTCAAACGATGAAACTTACTCGCCAAGATTTTATCCTGTCGTTCAACAGTCTTAATCTGTGCAATGTGACATGGCGTGTCGAACAAGCCGAACTTGCCGAAGCAATAGGAACACTCGTCCTTGCACAGCCTACCCGGATGTATGCTAAACGAGCTTGCCTTTTCCGGTATAACCAGAAGTTTCCCAGGCGCTGCACCATCTTCAGCCTGATTCGTATCCCCATCTGAGGTATGCTCGCTGCTACCGTCTGAAAGTGCTAAAATTTACCCTCTAATTCCAGTCTTTCGAATTCTACTATGAGTATGTCAAAAGAAGCTACTAGAACTTTTAAATGACATGCGAACATTTTTGTGTCTTGTGATTTGTATGAATAGCAAACAAGAAGATACTCTAGATATTAATATCATTAATGTAAAAGTGTAATAAGGCATAAATAAAGGGGTGTTCGTGTGTTCTTTGCAATTCTAGAGACTTGTTTAAACCCAAAACCATTATTTACCCATGTTAGAGCGATTAGAATAGTGTGATTTGCGCTGCGCACCAGCGGTATCTGAAGATTGTCCTCCATGATGCTTCCAGTTTGTTCCCTATAAAGAGGTTTTAATGTCAGTCCTGAAGTCAATTCGAACAATGCAGAAGAGTTGATAAGTTAAATCAACTTATTTCCCAAAGAATTAATGGCAATAAACATAATGTAAAAATATGTAAAGATCTGAACAAAGTCATTTCTTTGGAAAATTGGACTAAATATCTAATGAAAGTTCATCAGATTTGCAGTTTTGGGAAACATGTTTCAGCAAAACTTTAAATTACTTTAAAACATTAACCTCAAATTATTAAATAAGTAATCACAAATTAACATAACTAACCTCGTTCATGATTTTATATTCATCCTCATCCACCTTGTCAGAATTATCCTTGTGTCCACCACTACTCCTCCCCTTTTTCTGCAGTGTCATTTTGATCGGATTCCTTGTCGATTTCTTCTTCTCAGCACAGCGATTCAATTTTATCACCGTTTTTAAAGTCCCTGTATAGTTATCAGCCTTGGGCGCCTGCTTCTTTCGATGTTCCTCAGCCTCTTGCAGAGTTTGTAAACCTAGCGCCTTGAGAATTTGTGATTTTTCCGCCAAACTCTCGGGAGAATCATCCACTATCGGTGAACTACCTTTAGTTTCTTCGACGGGTGAACCACCATTAACAGATTCGGACGGTGTACTTTGGGGAGACTCCTTTTTTACATCTCCGGTATCTCTCCTAGAGAGGATTTCCTCAAGTTCAGCTTCAGCATCCTCCACCGTGTCGTGATCTTCATCCATTGGTACCTCTTCGGTTTCCATCGTTTCAGGCTCGCGAACTTCTTCAGCCGTTACAGTTATATCAGGACCTAAAGCAATTCCAACTGCTGTTAAAGTACTGATTGTAGGTGGTATTGGTGCCTCCTTTGAATCATCCTTCCCTGGTTCCTTATCCTTTTCAGGCGTTTGAGTTTTCTTCATTGAAGAACGCGTCTTCCGTCTTTGAACCTCCGGAATTTCTTCGGAAATTGTAACTGTAGCTTTTTCGTTAAACGCTTGCTTCATAATTCCCAAAAGTTTGGGAACATCCGAAACAAAATCGGCTTTTACCGGGGTTGTAGGCTCACTCTTGGCTGTTAGATTGGCATTCGTATCGCGTTCGGACGTTTCTGAAACGGCCGCGGTCGTAGTCGCAGCCGCCTCCATCGAAAGACTTCGTTTTATAGCAGCGGAAACATTCTCGACAATCTGTTTCCCTTCCTCCGTGTCCGGTTGGTTATTCTCTAGCGTTTCGAGAATGTCCTTCCTTAGCTGCATTTCTTTCTCCTTGTCGGTATCAGCAACATCTGTCTTTTCTTTGTCGTCTTTATCAACAGTTTCATGAAGCGTCGATGATAGACTACTATCCGACTCATAACCAGAGAGTTTCGAAATTTCACTTCCACTGAAATCGGAAGCTAAACGTCGTCGCATTTTATACTCCGAATCGAGGCCGTCAAAAAGGGGAAATTGTTGCAAGCGTCGCGTCTTCCCATTGCGCAGGATACGCATCGGAGAGTCGGAGCGAGAGGACGATTTCGCCTTCGATTCGGAATTGGGCCGCGGTCTACCCGGTCGTCTCGCCTTCAACGCACTCGTCTTCGGCGAGGAGAGCACGAGGGCAGAATCATCATGAATCCGAACATCGTGGGCTGTTATCGGAAACTTTTCGATGCTATGCCGCCTTTGCAAGAGTTCCGCTTTTCGAGCCACATTCAAAACATCGAGGTGCAGACAGTCTATCACATTATTATCAGAAGCATCAATTTTATGCAAGGGAACATCTTGATCAGATTCATCATCTTTAACTTTCTTATTTAACAGCTCCTCTTGACCAACTGCAATAGTGGGTGGTTTCTCCACCTTTGCAGGCTTCTTAACCGTCCGTTTCTTCTCGATGATACTCTCCACCAGCGGCATGGGAACATCTTCCTCAATCGGCTCCTGTTTAATCACAACATCCTGCAGTAAGCTTTCACACTCGTTCGGGTCCTTCGCCTTCTTCATCCTTCTAGTCTTTTGCGCTTTGACCACGACGGGATTCTCAACCCTTGTTTCAGAAGACTCATCAACTGGTTCCTGCTTAATGCGTCGCTTCTGACGATCGTTAACACTCACAGTGGCATCTCGTGGCGTTGGAGGGATGATGCGTTCGCGTAAGCTCAAAGGTCGTTTGCGAATCACGGCCGCCGGTACACCGGCAGCGCCATTCTTCAACAAAGTGGCAGCGGTTTTCTTCCCACCGGCATTTGAAGCACGTTTTCCTCCCTTGCCAAGCAACGCCGGCTTACCGAGCTTCGCTTTCGACTTGGCCTTTAGCGTAATCGTGCGTTTAACCCCACGTGCAACACCTCCGCCTTGGCCTGTCGCAGCCGTGGCGGCTGGTTCCCGCTTTCGTTGACCCGGCTTGCGCTTCTCAGCGGCGGCGTCCTGTGATCGCGTCGACTCCGTCCCAGTGGACGACGTCTCCGCCGCCGATGGCGGTGGCGCGCCTACGAGTAATTGCTTTCGGCCTGCAGTCGACTTCTTATCACGACTTGCCATGACATTGGTAGGTGGGGGTGTTCAGGATCTGGAAAATGTAAAGCGAATTTGATGCGTTGTGAAAATTGAAAGGGTTTGCAATTCAGAAGTGGAGGTGCGACGGCACCAAGTGAGTGTGCGCCAGACGAGAATGCACAATGCGATTATGTTTTCCTGACATTCGTTACAATGACGCGTCGAAACCGCCATGGAAGGAGTGATTTTACCGAACCTAGCAAATCATCCTTTGATCAAAAACTAACCACCCAAACTCATCCACTCACCAAATCAATCAAAAAAATCAACCACCAACCGACACACTCATCAACGAAATGCACAACGAGAAAGTATCAGACATACTGAAATCTTCATCGGTCTAAACGTGTTTCAAAGCCAACCGGCTGCAGACGTAGCTGCTGTTTATTAGGGGTATTCCACCCACAGGTAGCAAAGACGGGATTATGCCTACAATTACATTCGAAGAAAAACATCATCGAATTACACCGAAACGAATGAACTGCGACAGATTGTTGTCGGCGTACAAAATGCGACGCTTCTTTCCTGTTTTTGATTTAGTATTATAACAAAATGTTTTCGACCCAACTACGACGCGCGTTTCATAGGGCAAAGTGCAGGATGAAAATCATCAGTAAACGATTTACTTCCAAATAACTTTCATGACTAATAATAAACGTAATGGGCGGTTTGTTGAGTGCTCAATATTGGCGTTTACACTGCAAGTAAAACAAGAATGAACAATGCGAAAAGGAGGACACAATCATCGCGTTGAAGGTGGTCAAAAACAAACATACATTATGAAACTGCAGTTATTTATATATAAATAATAAAGTTCGACTGGATAAAGATTAAAGACATGGGTTAAGAAGACAACAAGGGTGGTTGTCAAGGTTGACGAAATATTGAGAAATTATTAACATATTTTTAAAATATTGTTAAATATTATATATATAATAACGAATAAAATACTCTATTAAGAACTTGTAGACTCCTTTGTCACATACCGAAGTTCGACTGAATCAGGGTTAACGGTAAAGATTCGTTTTTTAGAAAATACATATTACATGTATTTATCTAAGGTTATTATAGAGCTCTTTATTGAAAATTGAGGACTTTAGGGTTGTTTATTGAAGGGTAAGTTTTACTGGGTTGCTTTTTGATCGTTAAGTCACTAGAGCATGCTTTTAAAGTTAATAATTGTTGACATGCTTCCGGAACATTGGATTATATTGAAGATATAATTTATATGTATATTAGAAGACTAAATAATCAGAAATTTCAGTTATTTGTGTAAATTAACAAAGCTGCTTGGATAAAGGTTAAAGTTAAGGGGTGTACGTTAGAGGTTAACTAATGTAGAGTAGCTTTTTCGGATTATATTGCTACAGAGTGGTTATCAAAGAATTAAATTTATAAATATTTGCCGAATTGTTAATATATCGGTTAATTATTGATGAAATAATTAATTCATACGCTTTTGGAGCATCCATTGCGTTAAACGTTATCCTGTCACGTTACGTCCTGTTATCAACCCCTCAATGCAGCAGTGAAGTGGTTCCGGGGGAGCGATCGCGTGCGTTTGTACGGAGGGGCACGCAGAAACTTGTTGCGTTCGCTTAAATAAAAAAGCACGCGAATGGCGGATGAGACGGTACGTCCGCGAGAATATTCAGCAACATCGACGTCGCCCGCTGAACGATGTGAATTGAAAAATGGCGAGTGGCACTGCGAACGCGTTGGCAGCAGCAAAGTAAGCGCAAGTAAGCAGCAGCTCGGCGGCGGGCCGGCAAGCGAAAACGGAAATAAAATCCAATGTCAGCGCCCCCTGCATCAACCATCATCAACAACAAAACAGCAGCAAAAATCGCCTGGACTGAGAACGCACCGGCACACGCTGCTACAGGCTGGCACGACAGGATGCGGCGCCGCAGGCCCCACTCTCCTGCGAGTAGTCCGGGGGCTGTTGCTCTTCGCGGCGAGGAGGCTCCGGCGCTACTGCTGCCGCCGAACAACCAACGGTTCAACTACGACGCAGAACCAACGCTGGGAAAACACATCGCACAGTCACGTCGAAAGGGGGAATTTCCCCCAGTAAACGATCAACGGTTACGGTGGCGGTGGCGGCGGCGGCTAAGGAATGCAGGGCGCTATTTCGAGGTTATACGTCGGTGGGAATCTCGCAGGAAAAACCTCTCGCGATTATCTAACAATACTAATATAATCTAGCATGCAACAACGTAAAAGCATAAACCGTAAACAGCAGAGAAGGCGTTGGGAAGTAAAGAAGCAAGAGTCGACCTGTTAGCAAGGCGATGTTGACGTGCGCGTCCTCGCCCGACGCATTCTCTCTCACGGCTTGCGTCGCTCTTTTTTGGCAGCTACCTGCTGGTGTACTTCGCTGGACCTGTGTAGCTGCTGGGCTTCTCACGCTTGGCGACGTGCAGACGGTGGACGACGTGGCCGCGGCGGCACACACATCGCCGCCGAATCACTCACACACACTCTTCGCGGTAGTCGCGGAGGCGGTGTGCACGTACACACACACACACACGGCGAGGGCACACACACGCAGAAGCGCGCGTGCGTTCGCGTTCGGTGTTTCGCGGGGGTTGGCAGCACTGCGCCGACGACGACGACACCGCCAGAGATATAAACAATGCGTCGCGCACGGGGGTTACTTACGCTCGGCTAATGCTACCGAACGTACGACGGAGACGGGTCGGGACGGGATATGCGCGCACACTCCACAGCGCCGTGCACGTACCCGACGCTCACGCCACCTGCAGTCGAATCCGCTATGTATCTGTATACATTCATGTACATACGTATTCATTCTGCTTGTGTGCGCTCACATTTGCTCAAGCGAAAGCACCACCACCACCACACGCATACCTTACACATTCAAACATACCCGCTAAGCCTCACACAGACGAATGAGACAGAGACACATATGCACTAGCCATATACTTACGAGTGTCGAAGAGAGGCACGAACAAACGAGGATGCACGAAGCCAGGCGGTAGATTATAAGTGGAAGGATGTAGCACACGCGCGTGGAGAACGGTCGACCGACGACGACTGGCGGGCGGCGGGTGGTGGGCAGCGAGCGATTTTTCGGGGGAAAAACTTTAGCCCCCCGAGCGTCATGCGCATGCGCATCTGTTGTTATTGGTAACTGTACTTTTGTTTCCGTATCTTCCTACATTTTTCTTCGCTAAACTTTCCACATTCCAATATATCTCTTTATAACGAATATAATACTGAATATCGAAGAAAACGTTGTCACAGGAACGTTCTTCAATCATTTATATCAGTCTACGTGTGTGTGTGTGTGTTTTTAATGTGGCTTGCGAATTCATGGCGTGTTTCAACAAAGGTTCACGCATTCGCCGTGGTGGCGCTGTGCGTTTTATATAACACCATTTGCTTTTCGCGAAAGCGACGAAGGCGATATGTGGCTGTGGCGGCAGCGCCGTGCTGCATTGCACTTATGCTAGCCACACGCTGGCGAAACTCTGTAGGAACTATGATGCACTTGGGTGCTGCACTGACAAATGCCACGTACGCCATTTTTGCATGCATGTGAATGCAGTGTGCAGTGTGCGGTGTGTGCATGATGCATTTGCGAAGGGCGTCCCGATGGTGGTCCGCATTATGCTGCGCCAGATTCATTACGGGTTTATTGGCTTCTTTTTTCGCGTATGGTGTCTTGTTTTACGAGCGGTTTAATGGCGAGTAAATACTGGGATATGGAAGCAATTAAGTGGAAACCGATAATTGTTCCTTAATCAATAATATTTTAATAAGTTGATCCGGCTTTATTTTCATGTAATTGCAATTCTGTATATACAGTGTAGATTATTCTGGTTTGGCTTTTTAAATTTGAGGATAGGGAGGATGTTTATAACAATTTCGTTGAAATGGTTAAAGTTTTCTAGAAATCCATGAAAACAACGGGATAAATTCAAGTTTAAGATCGAATAGAAACAAAAAAGAATGGAAGAATTCAATAAGTTATGTAGGATAAAGTAGTATATAAAATAATAAGGATGAATGGGTTGGATGAGATGTAACTGTCTAGTCTAAACATAAATAGATAATTCAAGTCATAAGTTTACTGATTCCAGCAAGCAAATTTTCCCTCTGATTGTGAGTGAGCGTATATATTTTCTTTATAATAAAATATTAATCCAGGAAAGATAACCAACATCTAATCGACGTATGTGAGATAGAATGTTTTTCAAGGTGAGAAATACCATGTTCCGTTTTCAAATTTTTGAAATATATATATTTTAATCAATCAATGTTTTTTCATCATCATCATCATCATATTTTAAGCATGTTGCTTGTGCTTTACTGCTGTTCCTGCGATATGGACGTCCAGCTGT